>OX155893.1:67243364-67416082 GCA_944588485.1 Phosphuga atrata | reverse complement strand
CTACCTTCGAAAGATGGTGGGGAGCTACTTGAATGACAGGGAGATAGTGACTGTGGAAGGTAAAATCTTCAAAATGAGTGCGGGTGTTCCACAGGGTTCGGTTCTTGGGCCGATACTGTGGAACATATTTTATGATGAGGTTTTGAGATTGAGGCTGCCAGACGGGGTTACGCTCGTAGGGTACGCTGATGACTTAGCGGTGGTCGCTGTCGCAAGAACGGAAGAAAGTCTGAAAGCGATAATAAATGAGGCAATTGGTAGGATTGATCGGTGGATGGGGGAAAAAGGGCTTGCTCTGGCTCCCCACAAAACCGAGGCGGTCCTGCTAATTGGGAGAAGAAAGCTGCGTGAATTGACCGTGCGAATGGGGACAGTTGACGTACCGGCTCGGGAATCTGTAAGATACCTTGGGGTAGAGCTCCAGCGAAATCTCAGGGTGTCCGATCAGGTCACCCGGGTGGTGAGCAAGGCTACAGCATGTGTGAGAGCCCTTGGACGGCTGATGCCCAACATAGGTGGGCCGTTGGCCTCCAAGAGGAGGGTTATGAATGCGGTCGTGCACTCCATTTTCCTGTATGGGGTGCCGGCATGGATAAATGCGTTCAGGATTGAATGTTATAGAGCGAGACTGATGAGAGTGCAAAGGTGTATGCTGCTGCGTGTGTGCAGCGCATACAGGACTGTTTCTGGCGACGCCGTGGCGGTCGTTGCTGGATTTATCCCGTTAGACCTTCTGGCGCATGAAAGGGTGAGAGTTTGGGGAGGTAATGACCCTAGAAATGAAAGGGAAAAAACAATGCGTGTATGGCAAGAGCTATGGCAGGGGTCGGAAAAGGGAGCCTGGACCAGGCAACTGATTCCGACTATCGATGAATGGGTCAACCGTGGGCACGGGGAGGTGAATTATCACCTCACCCAGGCGCTTACGGGGCATGGATGCTTTGGGTCTTACCTGGTGCGCATCGGGAAACTGGTTGAGGCGCACTGTAGGTACTGTGGAGCGACTGAGGACACTGCGGAGCATACCATCTTCGAGTGTACGAGATGGGAGAGAATGAGGAGCGCCGCAGAATGCAAGGTGGGAGAGAATGTGAACAAGGAGAGTATGGTGAGAATTATGCTCCGCAGTGAGTATGAATGGGGCGTGCTGACTGGAATGATAGGTTATATAATGAGGAGAAAGGAAAAGGATGAAAGGGACGAGCTTAAGGCGGGTCGAGGGGTTGCTACGCGCGAGCCGAGCGTGCCATCGCCGGGCCCCCATTAGTGCGAAGGGGGCGCACAAATTAATTGTAATCTCTTATGTGAAGGGGGGCAAGGCGATTAACGACGCGCCCGGCACAACGAATGAATGGATGAATGCTTTGGATATGAAAGGGGGAGGAACGTGGTGAAGTTATGCCAAATTTTGGATTCCATCACGTTCTCTCTGGTTTTGACTGGGGGGTCTGAATGGTGGGGGTTTTTTAGTGGGTCGCCCCTTTTGGGGGGCAGCCCCACACTACCACTCGACACGGGTCGGGTGGTGTCTGTTTGCAGATTTTCACCTCCAGCACGTGCAAAAAAAAAAAAAAAAAAAAAAGTCTTGTCTGTCTAGTCTTGTCTGTCTAGTCTTGTCTGTCTAGTCTTGTCTGTCTAGTCTTGTCTGTCTAGTCTTGTCTGTCTAGTCTTGTCTGTCTAGTCTTGTCTGTCTAGTCTTGTCTGTCTAGTCTTGTCTGTCTAGTCTTGTCTGTCTAGTCTTGTCTGTCTAGTCTTGTCTGTCTAGTCTTGTCTGTCTAGTCTTGTCTGTCTAGTCTTGTCTGTCTAGTCTTGTCTGTCTAGTCTTGTCTGTCTAGTCTTGTCTGTCTAGTCTTGTCTGTCTAGTCTTGTCTGTCTAGTCTTGTCTGTCTAGTCTTGTCTGTCTAGTCTTGTCTGTCTAGTCTTGTCTGTCTAGTCTTGTCTGTCTAGTCTTGTCTGTCTAGTCTTGTCTGTCTAGTCTTGTCTGTCTAGTCTTGTCTGTCTAGTCTTGTCTGTCTAGTCTTGTCTGTCTAGTCTTGTCTGTCTAGTCTTGTCTGTCTAGTCTTGTCTGTCTAGTCTTGTCTGTCTAGTCTTGTCTGTCTAGTCTTGTCTGTCTAGTCTTGTCTGTCTAGTCTTGTCTGTCTAGTCTTGTCTGTCTAGTCTTGTCTGTCTAGTCTTGTCTGTCTAGTCTTGTCTGTCTAGTCTTGTCTGTCTAGTCTTGTCTGTCTAGTCTTGTCTGTCTAGTCTTGTCTGTCTAGTCTTGTCTGTCTAGTCTTGTCTGTCTAGTCTTGTCTGTCTAGTCTTGTCTGTCTAGTCTTGTCTGTCTAGTCTTGTCTGTCTAGTCTTGTCTGTCTAGTCTTGTCTGTCTAGTCTTGTCTGTCTAGTCTTGTCTGTCTAGTCTTGTCTGTCTAGTCTTGTCTGTCTAGTCTTGTCTATCTAGTCTTGTCCGTTTAGTCTTGTCTGTCTAGCCTTGTCTGTCTAGTCTTGTCTGTCTAGTCTTGTCTGTCTAGTCTTGTCTGTCTAGTCTTGTCTGTCTAGTCTTGTCTGTCTAGTCTTTTCTGTCTAGTCTTGTCTGTCTAGTCTTGTTTGTCTAGTCTTGTCTGTCTAGTCTTGTCTGTCTAGTCTTGTCTGTCTAGTCTTGTCTGTCTAGTCTTGTCTGTCTAGTCTTGTCTGTCTAGTCTTGTCTGTCTAGTCTTGTCGGTCTAGTCTTGTCTGTCTAGTACTTGCCTGTCTAGTCTTGTCTGTCTAGTTTTGTCTGTCTAGTCTTGTCTGTCTAGTCTTGTCTGTCTAGTCTTGTCTGTCTAGTCTTGTCTGTCTAGTCTTGTCTGTCTAGTCTTGTCTGTCTAGTCTTGTCTGTCTAGTCTTGTCTGTCTAGTCTTGTCTGTCTAGTCTTGTCTGTCTAGTCTTGTGTGTCTAGTCTTGTCTGTCTAGTCTTGTCTGTCTAGTCTTGTCTGTCTAGTCTTGTCTGTCTAGTCTTGTCTGTCTAGTCTTGTCTGTCTAGTCTTGTCTGTCTAGTCTTGTCTGTCTAGTCTTGTCTGTCTAGTCTTGTCTGTCTAGTCTTGTCTGTCTAGTCTTGTCTGTCTAGTCTTGTCTATCTAGTCTTGTCTGTCTAGTCTTGTCTGTCTAGTCTTGTCTGTCTAGTCTTGTCTGTCTAGTCTTGTCTGTCTAGTCTTGTCTGTCTAGTCTTGTCTGTCTAGTCTTGTCTGTCTAGTCTTGTCTGTCTAGTCTTGTCTGTCTAGTCTTGTCTGTCTAGTCTGTCTAGTCTTGTCTGTCTAGTCTTGTCTGTCTAGTCTTGTCTGTCTAGTCTTGTCTGTCTAGTCTTGTCTGTCTAGTCTTGTCTGTCTAGTCTTGTCTGTCTAGTCTGGTCTGTCTAGTCTTGTCTGTCTAGTCTTGTCTGTCTAGTCTTGTCTGTCTAGTCTTGTCTGTCTAGTCTTGTCTGTCTAGTCTTGTCTGTCTAGTCTTGTCTGTCTAGTCTTGTCTGTCTAGTCTTGTCTGTCTAGTCTTGTCTGTCTAGTCTTGTCTGTCTAGTCTTGTCTGTCTAGTCTTGTCTGTCTAGTCTTGTCTGTCTAGTCTTGTCTGTCTAGTCTTGTCTGTCTAGTCTTGTCTGTCTAGTCTTGTCTGTCTAGTCTTGTCTGTCTAGTCTTGTCTGTCTAGTCTTGTCTGTCTAGTCTTGTCTGTCTAGTCTTGTCTGTCTAGTCTTGTCTGTCTAGTCTTGTCTGTCTAGTCTTGTCTGTCTAGTCTTGTCTGTCTAGTCTTGTCTGTCTAGTCTTGTCTGTCTAGTCTTGTCTGTCTAGTCTTGTCTGTCTAGTCTTGTCTGTCTAGTCTTTTCTGTCTAGTCTTGTCTGTCTAGTCTTGTCTGTCTAGTCTTGTCTGTCTAGTCTTGTCTGTCTAGTCTTGTCTGTCTAGTCTTGTCTGTCTTGTCTTGTCTGTCTAGTCTTGTCTGTCTAGTCTTGTCTGTCTAGTCTTGTCTGTCTACGCGTACGAGACGCGGAAGCGAGTAGACGTGCAGCCGAGTGCTCCACATGTTTGTGATTAATAAGTTGGTTTATAAGTTTTTATTTATAAGTTATTTAATTGCAATCCAGGTTAGTGCATTTTGGTTTGTTTCTTTCTCTTTGTAGAGATTTACTTTTGCTTTAATAGCGGCGTTTTTTAGTTTTCTTTAATTGTAAGCTAAATAGTTTTGAGTCACAGCACGTGGCGTGAGTTTTTATATTCTTAAAATTCTTACTCTTTTTCTTTTCACTCCTTATCTCGTGTATACGGAGATAAGGATAATTCAACGCCGCAGACGTTTTTGCATTTACTGCAGCACTTTATCTGCGGCAAATTTTTTCATCCACCCCCAGGAGGGGAGAATTTTCTGAATTTATTTTTGGTTTTGTGGAGGATTCACTATGGATTTTTTCACAAAACAAAAAGTATGTAGGGGTGTAGGGGAAATGGACAGTCGGGCGAGAAGCCAATCTATTGGGGAAGCCAATAAAAAACGGAAAGTGGCAGACCGATCCACGGACGATGTGGACGCGTACAAGAAGACGGAGTGCTCGATCGCTTTTACAATCGTGGAAGCGATTGGAGCACTTACCAGACAAGTTGAGGACTTGGAAAGGGCTATTGCTGGAGGCAGTAGCACCAAGAAGGAAGTTAAAGACGCGGCAGCACGAGTTAAAAAGACAACTAATGTCTTTTCCCGCAACTCCGTGACAACTTGGCTGGAAGAGCACCGTTTCCTGCCCGTTGAAAAGGTGTTATACGACACTGAAGTCCAAACAGTAAGTGTGGCATGCAAGGAAGTCAGCACCCAAACGGAGGCTGAATGTAGTATCGCCAGTGCGCTGAAGCCGGGCATGAATGTGCAGGAGTACATGTCCCTGGCCAGGGAGAGGTGGTCCGAGGACGCCTTCACTGTGGTGAAGATGGCTAAGGGCTCTCCTCTGGTCAGGGACGAGGATGTACTCCTGTTGGTTGCAGGAGAGAAAGGGGATAACTGTGGACAACTGGGCTGGGGGATGCTCGACCAGCTCCCCCAGGCCAAGCGGGTGGCTGAAGGCTTGAATGTAGGCTCCGTGGCCTACATCAAGAGCGAGAATGTTGTATGCATGGGAGGCGATGAGTCGTTGGACTCCGAGAGGAAGTACCACTTCATCGCCCGTCTGGATGACAATAAGGTCGAAGGCGCCGAAGAAAAGGCGTTCGAGACCTTATTAAGAATGAAAGGTCTTTGTGAGAAGACTGAGAGAAAGAGGTTCGCTATCGGTGTGGCTGGAAACCTTAATATGTGGCTGGTACGAAAGATGGCTGAATGCGTGTGGCGTGGCACAGGTGTTGAAATAACCCTGTGCTGGATGAATGCGGAGGGCCAAAAGCCCAGAGTGGAAGGGGCCGGAGGCACCAGAAAGGCAGAAACCTTACTGGTGAGGAGGGCAGAGGGTGTTTCTTACGCCCATATGGTGAATGTACTAAAGAAGGAAGTTGATATGGATGATATAAATGTAAGGGCGATGCGGAAAACCCACGCTGGGGACCTCATCGTCAGAGTGAATGATGATGGGGAAAAGAAGCGACTGGCAGAGCGAATGGCCCTAGTGACTGAGGCTGTAAGGGATGTCAGGACGGAGGTGGGGCTCAGAAATGTCCTTGTTAGGGGCATGGATGAGGCTACCACCACCGATGAGGTGAAAGGAGCCATTCAGAAGGCAGCTGAATGTAAGGAGTGTGTGGTAAAGTCTCTCCGCACAGTGCGCGGAGGGGCCAGTATGGCAGTTGTCACTCTTCCAGTAAGAGCGGCACAAACCATACTGGAGAAAGGAAAAATAAAAGTTGGATGGATCATGTGCCGAGTGACCGAAGACAATAAGCCGATCAGGTGCTACAGATGCCTTGGCTTCGGGCACCTGGCGGCAGCATGCAAGGGAATTGAGAGAAAGGATGCGTGTTTGCGATGCGATGAAAGTGGGCACAAAGCACACGAGTGCACGGCCAAAGAGGCTAAGTGCTTCGTGTGCGGAGTGAGTGGGCACAGGGCGGACTCCATGAACTGTCCTGCGTACAGGAAACTGTGCAGGGAGAGTATGAAAGGGACGTCCCAAAGAAACAGATTATGCTAGTATTGCAGACGAACTCAAATAGGAGTGCGGCTGCAATGGAGCTGGTATGGAAGACGGTGCATGATGAGAGAGTGGATGTGGCCATTGTCTCCGAACCAAATCTTCGGACTATTGGTAACGGAGGCTGGCACGTGGACCAGTGTAAGAATGTTGCTGTTAGGATTTTCCAATCGGAAAATCCTATGGTTAAGTGTGGATGTGGAAATGGATATGTGTGGGTTGAATGGGAAAACTGGGTCCTGTATGGGTGCTACATCTCGCCTAACATAACGTTAGAGCAGTTTGTAGCTTTTATGGATGAGCTAAGGGCCAGTATGAAAAGCTGGTCCAAAGAGATTGTTGTCGGGGGGGATTTCAACGCCAAGTCCGCTTGGTGGGGATCCCCTAGAGAGGATGAGAGAGGGAGAATGATGGAAGAGTGGCTGGCAGAGGAGGACCTGGTGGTTCACAACAGTGGGAATGTGCCAACCTTCGTGCGGGGTGAAAGTATGTCTTTCATAGACATCACTTTTAGCACCTCACGGATTGCAGGCAGAGTGAAAGAGTGGCGTGTCAGAGAGGGAGAGAATCTGAGTGATCACCAGGATATTCTCTTCGACGTACGAAAGGATGTTTCTGAGGGACCGGTTGCTTGTAGAACGAATGGATGGAGAGTGGACAAGAGTCTACTAGAAAGATTGGGAGACGTCATGAAAGAGCTGTCTGAAAGGACAGGCCCCGAAAACGGATTGCGGAGCTCCTGCGAAGCAGTTCTACACGGGGCCTGTGATGTGGTGTTTCGGAGAAAACGGAGGGGCGTCAGAGGCAGGAAGCCAGTTTACTGGTGGAATGAGCAGGTAGCTGAAAAGCGTAAAACCTGTTTGCGTGAAAGGAGATGCATGGTAAAGAGCAATAGGCGAGCAAATGAAGAAGTGCGTGAGGAGTGCAGAAGGAGGTATAACTTGGCGCGCAGGGAACTTCGCAGAGCCATCGCGAACTCCAAGCAAGAAGCTTGGAGAGTGCTCTGCGAAGAGGTGAATAATAACATCTGGGGTGACGGCTATAAGATCGTCACCAGAAAAATTGCGAACAGGGTTAATACTCTCCGGGGGGATAGCCTAATGACGGAAGTCAAGAAGCTGTTCCCAGTACATGAGCGAATGAACTGGCTGGAACCCGTGGGATGGAGATCGGCGCCCCTTTTCACTCCGGCCGAGCTGCAGAGTGCAGTTGGCCGGATGAAGGAGGGAAAAGCGCCGGGTCCTGATGGTGTTCCACCGGAAGCGTGCAAGGTGTTTGGGCATGTGTGTGAGGACATGTGCTTGAGCATGATGAATGAATTGCTGATGAATGGCAGTTTCCCCAAAGAGTGGAAGAGAGCGAGACTGGTGATGATTGAAAAAGAGCGAAAGGAAGGAGAGGAAGCCAATTACAGGCCAATCTGCCTACTGAATGGGATAGCGAAGATGTTTGAGAGTATGATCGGAGCTAGGATAAATGAGGATCTCGAGAGGGTAGGGGGTCTTTCAGAGGAACAGTATGGGTTCAGAGGCGGCCGCACTACGGTGAACGCAATGATGCGTGTGATAGAGAGAGCAAGGTTAGCAAATACGGGTCCATGGCGTACCCGTAGCTACTGCGTGCTTGTAACCCTGGACGTGAAAAATGCCTTCAATTCGGTCCCATGGGGCGGAATCATGGAGGCTTTGGAACTAAAGGGGGTAGCTCCCTACCTTCGAAAGATGGTGGGGAGCTACTTGAATGATAGGGAGATAGTGACTGTGGAAGGTAAAATCTTCAAAATGAGTGCGGGTGTTCCACAGGGTTCGGTTCTTGGGCCGATACTGTGGAACATATTTTATGATGAGGTTTTGAGATTGAGGCTGCCAGACGGGGTTACACTCGTAGGGTACGCTGATGACTTAGCGGTGGTCGCTGTCGCAAGAACGGAAGAAAGTCTGAAAGCGATAATAAATGAGGCAATTGGTAGGATTGATCGGTGGATGGGGGAAAAAGGGCTTGCTCTGGCTCCCCACAAAACCGAGGCGGTCCTGCTAATTGGGAGAAGAAAGCTGCGTGAATTGACCGTGCGAATGGGGACAGTTGACGTACCGGCTCGGGAATCTGTAAGATACCTTGGGGTAGAGCTCCAGCGAAATCTCAGGGTGTCCGATCAGGTCACCCGGGTGGTGAGCAAGGCTACAGCATGTGTGAGAGCCCTTGGACGGCTGATGCCCAACATAGGTGGGCCGTTGGCCTCCAAGAGGAGGGTTATGAATGCGGTCGTGCACTCCATTCTCCTGTATGGGGTGCCGGCATGGATAAATGCGTTCAGGATTGAATGTTATAGAGCGAGACTGATGAGAGTGCAAAGGTGTATGCTGCTGCGTGTGTGCAGCGCGTACAGGACTGTTTCTGGCGACGCCGTGGCGGTCGTTGCTGGAGTTATCCCGTTAGACCTTCTAGCGCATGAAAGGGTGAGAGTTTGGGGAGGTAATGACCCTAGAAATGAAAGGGAAAAAACAATGCGTGTATGGCAAGAGCTATGGCAGGGGTCGGAAAAGGGAGCCTGGACCAGGCAACTGATTCCGACTATCGATGAATGGGTCAACCGTGGGCACGGGGAGGTGAATTATCACCTCACCCAGGCGCTTACGGGGCATGGATGCTTTGGGTCTTACCTGGTGCGCATCGGGAAACTGGTTGAGGCGCACTGTAGGTACTGTGGAGCGACTGAGGACACTGCGGAGCATACCATCTTCGAGTGTACGAGATGGGAGAGAATGAGGAGCGCCGCAGAATGCAAGGTGGGAGAGAATGTGAACAAGGAGAGTATGGTGAGAATCATGCTCCGCAGTGAGTATGAATGGGGCGTGCTGACTGGAATGATAGGTTATATAATGAGGAGAAAGGAGAAGGATGAAAGGGACGAGCGTAAGGCGGGTCGAGGGGTTGCTACGCGCGAGCCGAGCGTGCCATCGCCGGGCCCCCCTTAGTGCGAAGGGGGCGCACAAATTTATTGTAAACTCTGATGTGAGGGGGGGCACGGCGATTAACGACGCGCCCGGCACAACGAATGAATGGATGAATGCTTTGGATATGAAAGGGGGAGGAACGTGGTGAAGTTATGCCAAATTTTGGATTCCATCACGTTCTCTCTGGTTTTGACTGGGGGGTCTGAATGGTGGGGGTTTTTTAGTGGGTCGCCCCTTTTGGGGGGCAGCCCCACACTACCACTCGACACGGGTCGGGTGGTGTCTGTTTGCAGATTTTCACCTCCAGCACGTGCAAAAAAAAAAAAAAAAAAAAAAAAAAAAAAGTCTTGTCTGTCTAGTCTTGTCTGTCTAGTCTTGTCTGTCTAGTCTTGTCTGTCTAGTCTTGTCTGTCTAGTCTTGTCTGTCTAGTCTTGTCTGTCTAGTCTTGTCTGTCTAGTCTTGTCTGTCTAGTCTTGTCTGTCTAGTCTTGTCTGTCTAGTCTTGTCTGTCTAGTCTTGTCTGTCTAGTCTTGTCTGTCTAGTCTTGTCTGTCTAGTCTTGTCTGTCTAGTCTTGTCTGTCTAGTCTTGTCTGTCTAGTCTTGTCTGTCTAGTCTTGTCTGTCTAGTCTTGTCTGTCTAGTCTTGTCTGTCTAGTCTTGTCTGTCTAGTCTTGTCTATCTAGTCTTGTCCGTTTAGTCTTGTCTGTCTAGCCTTGTCTGTCTAGTCTTGTCTGTCTAGTCTTGTCTGTCTAGTCTTGTCTGTCTAGTCTTGTCTGTCTAGTCTTGTCTGTCTAGTCTTTTCTGTCTAGTCTTGTCTGTCTAGTCTTGTTTGTCTAGTCTTGTCTGTCTAGTCTTGTCTGTCTAGTCTTGTCTGTCTAGTCTTGTCTGTCTAGTCTTGTCTGTCTAGTCTTGTCTGTCTAGTCTTGTCTGTCTAGTCTTGTCGGTCTAGTCTTGTCTGTCTAGTACTTGCCTGTCTAGTCTTGTCTGTCTAGTTTTGTCTGTCTAGTCTTGTCTGTCTAGTCTTGTCTGTCTAGTCTTGTCTGTCTAGTCTTGTCTGTCTAGTCTTGTCTGTCTAGTCTTGTCTGTCTAGTCTTGTCTGTCTAGTCTTGTCTGTCTAGTCTTGTCTGTCTAGTCTTGTCTGTCTAGTCTTGTCTGTCTAGTCTTGTGTGTCTAGTCTTGTCTGTCTAGTCTTGTCTGTCTAGTCTTGTCTGTCTAGTCTTGTCTGTCTAGTCTTGTCTGTCTAGTCTTGTCTGTGTAGTCTTGTCTGTCTAGTCTTGTCTGTCTAGTCTTGTCTGTCTAGTCTTGTCTGTCTAGTCTTGTCTGTCTAGTCTTGTCTGTCTAGTCTTGTCTATCTAGTCTTGTCTGTCTAGTCTTGTCTGTCTAGTCTTGTCTGTCTAGTCTTGTCTGTCTAGTCTTGTCTGTCTAGTCTTGTCTGTCTAGTCTTGTCTGTCTAGTCTGTCTAGTCTTGTCTGTCTAGTCTTGTCTGTCTAGTCTTGTCTGTCTAGTCTTGTCTGCCTAGTCTTGTCTGTCTAGTCTGGTCTGTCTAGTCTTGTCTGTCTAGTCTTGTCTGTCTAGTCTTGTCTG
The DNA here is from genome assembly GCA_944588485.1 of Phosphuga atrata. NCBI lineage: Eukaryota > Metazoa > Arthropoda > Insecta > Coleoptera > Silphidae > Phosphuga > Phosphuga atrata. The sequence goes on along the minus strand of OX155893.1, from coordinate 67,405,439 downwards.
TCTAGTCTTGTCTGTCTAGTCTTGTCTGTCTAGTCTTGTCTGTCTAGTCTTGTCTGTCTAGTCTTGTCTGTCTAGTCTTGTCTGTCTAGTCTTGTCTGTCTAGTCTTGTCTGTCTAGTCTTGTCTGTCTAGTCTTGTCTGTCTAGTCTTGTCTGTCTAGTCTTGTCTGTCTAGTCTTGTCTGTCTAGTCTTGTCTGTCTAGTCTTGTCTGTCTAGTCTTGTCTGTCTAGTCTTGTCTGTCTAGTCTTGTCTGTCTAGTCTTGTCTGTCTAGTCTTGTCTGTCTAGTCTTGTCTGTCTAGTCTTGTCTGTCTAGTCTTGTCTGTCTAGTCTTGTCTGTCTAGTCTTGTCTGTCTAGTCTTGTCTGTCTAGTCTTGTCTGTCTAGTCTTGTCTGTCTAGTCTTGTCTGTCTAGTCTTGTCTGTCTAGTCTTGTCTGTCTAGTCTTGTCTGTCTAGTCTTGTCTGTCTAGTCTTGTCTGTCTAGTCTTGTCTGTCTAGTCTTGTCTGTCTAGTCTTGTCTGTCTAGTCTTGTCTGTCTAGTCTTGTCTGTCTAGTCTTGTCTGTCTAGTCTTGTCTGTCTAGTCTTGTCTGTCTAGTCTTGTCTGTCTAGTCTTGTCTGTCTAGTCTTGTCTGTCTAGTCTTGTCTGTCTAGTCTTGTCTGTCTAGTCTTGTCTGTCTAGTCTTGTCTGTCTAGTCTTGTCTGTCTAGTCTTGTCTGTCTAGTCTTGTCTGTCTAGTCTTGTCTGTCTAGTCTTGTCTGTCTAGTCTTGTCTGTCTAGTCTTGTCTGTCTAGTCTTGTCTGTCTAGTCTTGTCTGTCTAGTCTTGTCTGTCTAGTCTTGTCTGTCTAGTCTTGTCTGTCTAGTCTTGTCTGTCTAGTCTTGTCTGTCTAGTCTTGTCTGTCTAGTCTTGTCTGTCTAGTCTTGTCTGTCTAGTCTTGTCTGTCTAGTCTTGTCTGTCTAGTCTTGTCTGTCTAGTCTTGTCTGTCTAGTCTTGTCTGTCTAGTCTTGTCTGTCTAGTCTTGTCTGTCTAGTCTTGTCTGTCTAGTCTTGTCTGTCTAGTCTTGTCTGTCTAGTCTTGTCTGTCTAGTCTTGTCTGTCTAGTCTTGTCTGTCTAGTCTTGTCTGTCTAGTCTTGTCTGTCTAGTCTTGTCTGTCTAGTCTTGTCTGTCTAGTCTTGTCTGTCTAGTCTTGTCTGTCTAGTCTTGTCTGTCTAGTCTTGTCTGTCTAGTCTTGTCTGTCTAGTCTTGTCTGTCTAGTCTTGTCTGTCTAGTCTTGTCTGTCTAGTCTTGTCTGTCTAGTCTTGTCTGTCTAGTCTTGTCTGTCTAGTCTTGTCTGTCTAGTCTTGTCTGTCTAGTCTTGTCTGTCTAGTCTTGTCTGTCTAGTCTTGTCTGTCTAGTCTTGTCTGTCTAGTCTTGTCTGTCTAGTCTTGTCTGTCTAGTCTTGTCTGTCTAGTCTTGTCTGTCTAGTCTTGTCTGTCTAGTCTTGTCTGTCTAGTCTTGTCTGTCTAGTCTTGTCTGTCTAGTCTTGTCTGTCTAGTCTTGTCTGTCTAGTCTTGTCTGTCTAGTCTTGTCTGTCTAGTCTTGTCTGTCTAGTCTTGTCTGTCTAGTCTTGTCTGTCTAGTCTTGTCTGTCTAGTCTTGTCTGTCTAGTCTTGTCTGTCTAGTCTTGTCTGTCTAGTCTTGTCTGTCTAGTCTTGTCTGTCTAGTCTTGTCTGTCTAGTCTTGTCTGTCTAGTCTTGTCTGTCTAGTCTTGTCTGTCTAGTCTTGTCTGTCTAGTCTTGTCTGTCTAGTCTTGTCTGTCTAGTCTTGTCTGTCTAGTCTTGTCTGTCTAGTCTTGTCTGTCTAGTCTTGTCTGTCTAGTCTTGTCTGTCTAGTCTTGTCTGTCTAGTCTTGTCTGTCTAGTCTTGTCTGTCTAGTCTTGTCTGTCTAGTCTTGTCTGTCTAGTCTTGTCTGTCTAGTCTTGTCTATCTAGTCTTGTCCGTTTAGTCTTGTCTGTCTAGCCTTGTCTGTCTAGTCTTGTCTGTCTAGTCTTGTCTCTCTAGTCTTGTCTGTCTAGTCTTGTCTGTCTAGTCTTGTCTGTCTAGTCTTTTCTGTCTAGTCTTGTCTGTCTAGTCTTGTTTGTCTAGTCTTGTCTGTCTAGTCTTGTCTGTCTAGTCTTGTCTGTCTAGTCTTGTCTGTCTAGTCTTGTCTGTCTAGTCTTGTCTGTCTAGTCTTGTCTGTCTAGTCTTGTCGGTCTAGTCTTGTCTGTCTAGTACTTGCCTGTCTAGTCTTGTCTGTCTAGTTTTGTCTGTCTAGTCTTGTCTGTCTAGTCTTGTCTGTCTAGTCTTGTCTGTCTAGTCTTGTCTGTCTAGTCTTGTCTGTCTAGTCTTGTCTGTCTAGTCTTGTCTGTCTAGTCTTGTCTGTCTAGTCTTGTCTGTCTAGTCTTGTCTGTCTAGTCTTGTCTGTCTAGTCTTGTCTGTCTAGTCTTGTCTGTCTAGTCTTGTCTGTCTAGTCTTGTCTGTCTAGTCTTGTCTGTCTAGTCTTGTCTGTCTAGTCTTGTCTGTCTAGTCTTGTCTGTCTAGTCTTGTCTGTCTAGTCTTGTCTGTCTAGTCTTGTCTGTCTAGTCTTGTCTGTCTAGTCTTGTCTGTCTAGTCTTGTCTGTCTAGTCTTGTCTGTCTAGTCTTGTCTGTCTAGTCTTGTCTGTCTAGTCTTGTCTGTCTAGTCTTGTCTGTCTAGTCTTGTCTGTCTAGTCTTGTCTGTCTAGTCTTGTCTGTCTAGTCTTGTCTGTCTAGTCTTGTCTGTCTAGTCTTGTCTGTCTAGTCTTGTCTGTCTAGTCTTGTCTGTCTAGTCTTGTCTGTCTAGTCTTGTCTGTCTAGTCTTGTCTGTCTAGTCTTGTCTGTCTAGTCTTGTCTGTCTAGTCTTGTCTGTCTAGTCTTGTCTGTCTAGTCTTGTCTGTCTAGTCTTGTCTGTCTAGTCTTGTCTGTCTAGTCTTGTCTGTCTAGTCTTGTCTGTCTAGTCTTGTCTGTCTAGTCTTGTCTGTCTAGTCTTGTCTGTCTAGTCTTGTCTGTCTAGTCTTGTCTGTCTAGTCTTGTCTGTCTAGTCTTGTCTGTCTAGTCTTGTCTGTCTAGTCTTGTCTGTCTAGTCTTGTCTGTCTAGTCTTGTCTGTCTAGTCTTGTCTGTCTAGTCTTGTCTGTCTAGTCTTGTCTGTCTAGTCTTGTCTGTCTAGTCTTGTCTGTCTAGTCTTGTCTGTCTAGTCTTGTCTGTCTAGTCTTGTCTGTCTAGTCTTGTCTGTCTAGTCTTGTCTGTCTAGTCTTGTCTGTCTAGTCTTGTCTGTCTAGTCTTGTCTGTCTAGTCTTGTCTGTCTAGTCTTGTCTGTCTAGTCTTGTCTGTCTAGTCTTGTCTGTCTAGTCTTGTCTGTCTAGTCTTGTCTGTCTAGTCTTGTCTGTCTAGTCTTGTCTGTCTAGTCTTGTCTGTCTAGTCTTGTCTGTCTAGTCTTGTCTGTCTAGTCTTGTCTATCTAGTCTTGTCCGTTTAGTCTTGTCTGTCTAGCCTTGTCTGTCTAGTCTTGTCTGTCTAGTCTTGTCTCTCTAGTCTTGTCTGTCTAGTCTTGTCTGTCTAGTCTTGTCTGTCTAGTCTTTTCTGTCTAGTCTTGTCTGTCTAGTCTTGTTTGTCTAGTCTTGTCTGTCTAGTCTTGTCTGTCTAGTCTTGTCTGTCTAGTCTTGTCTGTCTAGTCTTGTCTGTCTAGTCTTGTCTGTCTAGTCTTGTCTGTCTAGTCTTGTCGGTCTAGTCTTGTCTGTCTAGTACTTGCCTGTCTAGTCTTGTCTGTCTAGTTTTGTCTGTCTAGTCTTGTCTGTCTAGTCTTGTCTGTCTAGTCTTGTCTGTCTAGTCTTGTCTGTCTAGTCTTGTCTGTCTAGTCTTGTCTGTCTAGTCTTGTCTGTCTAGTCTTGTCTGTCTAGTCTTGTCTGTCTAGTCTTGTCTGTCTAGTCTTGTCTGTCTAGTCTTGTCTGTCTAGTCTTGTCTGTCTAGTCTTGTCTGTCTAGTCTTGTCTGTCTAGTCTTGTCTGTCTAGTCTTGTCTGTCTAGTCTTGTCTGTCTAGTCTTGTCTGTCTAGTCTTGTCTGTCTAGTCTTGTCTGTCTAGTCTTGTCTGTCTAGTCTTGTCTGTCTAGTCTTGTCTGTCTAGTCTTGTCTGTCTAGTCTTGTCTGTCTAGTCTTGTCTGTCTAGTCTTGTCTGTCTAGTCTTGTCTGTCTAGTCTTGTCTGTCTAGTCTTGTCTGTCTAGTCTGTCTAGTCTTGTCTGTCTAGTCTTGTCTGTCTAGTCTTGTCTGTCTAGTCTTGTCTGTCTAGTCTTGTCTGTCTAGTCTTGTCTGTCTAGTCTGGTCTGTCTAGTCTTGTCTGTCTAGTCTTGTCTGTCTAGTCTTGTCTGTCTAGTCTTGTCTGTCTAGTCTTGTCTGTCTAGTCTTGTCTGTCTAGTCTTGTCTGTCTAGTCTTGTCTGTCTAGTCTTGTCTGTCTAGTCTTGTCTGTCTAGTCTTGTCTGTCTAGTCTTGTCTGTCGAGTCGCGTACGAGACGCGGAAGCGAGTAGACGTGCAGCCGAGTGCTCCACATGTTTGTGATTATTAATATGTTGGTATATAAGTTTTTTAGTTATCAGTTATATAATTGCAATCAAGCCTAGTGTATTTGGTTTGTTTCTATTCTCTTGTAGAAATTTATTTTTGCTTAATAGCGGTGTTTTTAGTTTTTCTTTAAGCTAGTATAATAGTTTCTAGCTTAATAGAGTCACAGCACGTCGCGTGAGTTTTTTATATTCTTTAAATTCTCTCTTTTTGTTCCCACTCCTTATCTCATATATACGGAGATAAAGATAATCCAACGCCGCAGACGTTTTTGCATTTACTGCAGCACGCTATCTGCGGCAAATTTTTCACCACCCCCAAGGAGGGGAGAATTTTTTTAATTCAGTTTTTTGGTTTGTGGAAACTCCATTCAGTATGGATTTTTTCACAAAACAAAAATTGAGTAAGGGTGTAGGGGCGATGGATAGCCGGGCGAGAAGCCAGTCTATTGGAGAAACCCCAAAGAAAAGGAAAGTTGCGGATCGGTCGACTGATGACGTGGAGGCGTACAAGAAGACGGAGTGCTCGATCGCTTTTACAATCGTGGAAGCGATTGGAGCACTTACCAGACAAGTGGAGGACTTGGAAAGGGCTATCGCTGGAGGCAGTAGCACGAAGAAGGAAGTTAAAGATGCAGCAGCGCGAGTTAAAAAGACAACTAACGTCTTCTCGCGCAACTCCGTGACCACTTGGCTGGAAGCGCACCGTTTCCTGCCCGTTGAAAAGGTGTTATATGACACCGAGATCCAAACTGTAAGTGTGGCATGCAAGGAAGTCAGCACCCAAACGGAGGCTGAATGTAGTATCACCAGTGCGCTGAAACCGGGTATGAATGTGCAGGAGTACATGTCTCTGGCGAGGGAGAGGTGGTCCGAGGACACCTTCACCGTGGTGAAGATGGCCAAGGGCTCTCCTCTGGCCAGGGACGAGGATGTACTCCTGTTAGTTGCAGGAGAGAAAGGGGATAACTGTGGACAGCTGGGCTGGGGGATGCTCGATCAGCTCCCTCAGGCCAAGCGAGTGGCTGAAGGCTTGAATGTAGGTTCCGTGGCCTACATCAAGAGCGAGAATGTGGTGTGTATGGGAGGCGATGAGTCGTTGGACTCCGAGAGGAAGTACCACTTCATCGCCCGGCTGGATGATAATAAGGTCGAGGGCGCCGAAGAAAAGGCGTTCGAGACCTTATTAAGGATGAAAGGTCTTTGTGAGAAGACTGAGAGAAAGAGGTTCGCTATCGGTGTGGCTGGTAACCTTAATATGTGGCTAGTACGAAAGATGGCTGAATGCGTGTGGCATGGCACAGGAGTTGAGCTAACCCTGTGCTGGATGAATGCAGAGGGCCAAAAGCCCAGAGTGGAAGGGGCCGGAGGCACCAGAAAGGCAGAAACCTTACTGGTGAGGAGGGCAGAGGGTGTTTCTTACGCCCATATGGTGAATGTCCTTAAGAAAGAAGTAGACATGGAGGATATAAATGTAAGGGCGATGAGGAAAACCCACGCTGGCGACCTCATCGTCAGAGTGAATGATGATGGGGAAAAGAAGCGACTGGCAGAGCGAATGGCCCTAGTGACTGAGGCTGTAAGGGATGTCAGGACGGAGGTGGCGCTCAGAAGTGTCCTTGTTAGGGGCATGGATGAGGCTACCACCACCGATGAGGTGAAAGGAGCCATTCAGAAGGCGGCTGAATGTAAGGAGTGTGTGGTAAAGTCTCTCCGCACAGTGCGCGGAGGGGCCAGTATGGCAGTTGTCACTCTTCCAGTAAGAGCGGCACAAACCATACTGGAGAAAGGAAGAATGAAAGTTGGATGGATCATGTGCCGAGTGACCGAAGACAATAAGCCGATCAGGTGTTACAGATGCCTTGGCTTCGGGCACCTGGCGGCAGCATGCAAGGGAATAGAGAGAAAGAATGCGTGTTTGCGATGCGACGAAAGTGGGCACAAAGCACACGAGTGCACGGCCAAAGAGGCTAAGTGCTTCGTGTGCGGAGTGAGTGGGCATAGGGCGGACTCCATGAACTGTCCTGCGTTCAGGAAACTGTGCAGGGAAAGTATGAAAGGGACGTCCCAAAGAAACAGATTATGCTAGTATTGCAGACGAACTCAAATAGGAGTGCGGCTGCAATGGAGCTGGTATGGAAGACGGTGCATGATGAGAGAGTGGATGTGGCCATTGTCTCCGAACCAAATCTTCGGACCATTGGTAACGGAGGCTGGCACGTGGACCAGTGTAAGAATGTTGCTGTGAGGATTTTCCAATCGGAAAATCCTTTGGTTAAGTGTGGATGTGGAAATGGATATGTGTGGGTCGAATGGGAAAACTGGGTCCTGTATGGGTGCTACATCTCGCCTAACATAATGTTAGAGCAGTTTGTAGCTTTTATGGATGAGCTAAGGGCCAGTATGAAAAGCTGGTCCAAAGAGATTGTTGTCGGAGGGGATTTCAACGCCAAGTCCGCTTGGTGGGGATCCACTAGAGAGGATGAGAGAGGGAGAATGATGGAAGAGTGGCTGGCAGAGGAGGACCTGGTGGTTCACAACCGTGGGAATGTGCCAACCTTCGTGCGGGGCGAAAGTATGTCTTTCATAGACATCACTTTTAGCACCTCACGGATTGCAGGCAGAGTGAAAGAGTGGCGTGTCAGAGAGGGAGAGAATCTGAGTGACCACCAGGATATTCTCTTCGACGTACGAAAGGATGTTTCTGAGGGACCGGTTGCTTGTGGAACGAATGGATGGAGAGTGGACAAGAGTCTACTAGAAAGATTGGGAGACGTCATGAAAGAGCTGGCTGAAAGGACAGGCCCCGAAAATAGATTGCGGAGCTCCTGCGAAGCAGTTCTTCACGGGGCCTGTGATGCGGTGTTTCGGAGAAAACGGAGGGGCGTCAGAGGCAGGAAGCCAGTTTACTGGTGGAATGAGCAGGTAGCTGAAAAGCGTAAAACCTGTTTGCGTGAAAGGAGATGCATGGTGAGGAGTAATAGGCGAGCAAATGAGGAAGTGCGTGAGGAGTGCAGAAGGAGGTATAACTTGGCGCGCAGGGAACTTCGCAGAGCCATCGCGAACTCCAAGCAAGAAGCTTGGAGAGTGCTCTGCGAAGAGGTGAATAATAACATCTGGGGTGACGGCTATAAGATCGTCACCAGAAAAATTGCGCACAGGGTTAATACTCTCCGGGGGGATAGCCTAATGACGGAAGTCAAGAAGCTGTTCCCAGTACATGAGCGAATGAACTGGCTGGAACCCGTGGGATGGAGATCGGCGCCCCTTTTCACTCCAGCCGAGCTGCAGAGTGCAGTTGGCCGGATGAAGGAGGGAAAAGCGCCGGGTCCTGATGGTGTTCCACCGGAAGCGTGCAAGGTGTTTGGGCATGTGTGCGAGGACATGTGCTTGAGCATGATGAATGAATTGTTGATGAATGGCAGTTTCCCCAAAGAGTGGAAGAGAGCGAGACTGGTGATGATTGAAAAAGAGCGAAAGGAAGGAGAGGAAGCCAATTACAGGCCAATCTGCCTACTGAATGGGATAGCGAAGATGTTTGAGAGTATGATCGGAGCTAGGATAAATGAGGATCTCGAGAGGGTAGTGGGTCTTTCAGAGGAACAGTATGGGTTCAGAGGCGGCCGCACTACGGTGAACGCAATGATGCGTGTGATAGAGAGAGCAAGGTTAGCAAATACGGGTCCATGGCGTACCCGTAGCTACTGCGTGCTTGTAACCCTGGACGTGAAAAATGCCTTCAATTCGGTCCCATGGGGCGGAATCATGGAGGCTTTGGAACTAAAGGGGGTAGCTCCCTACCTTCGAAAGATGGTGGGGAGCTACTTGAATGATAGGGAGATAGTGACTGTGGAAGGTAAAATCTTCAAAATGAGTGCGGGTGTTCCACAGGGTTCGGTTCTTGGGCCGGTACTGTGGAACATATTTTATGATGAGGTTTTGAGATTGAGGCTGCCAGACGGGGTTACACTCGTAGGGTACGCTGATGACTTAGCGGTGGTTGCTGTCGCAAGAACGGAAGAAAGTCTGAAAGCGATAATAAATGAGGCAATTGGTAGGATTGATCGGTGGATGGGGGTAAAAGGGCTTGCTCTGGCTCCCCACAAAACCGAGGCGGTCCTGCTAATTGGGAGAAGAAAGCTGCGTGAATTGACCGTGCGAATGGGGACAGTTGACGTACCGGCTCGGGAATCTGTAAGATACCTTGGGGTAGAGCTCCAGCGAAATCTCAGGGTGTCCGATCAGGTCACCCGGGTGGTGAGCAAGGCTACAGCATGTGTGAGAGCCCTTGGACGGCTGATGCCCAACATAGGTGGGCCGTTGGCCTCCAAGAGGAGGGTTATGAATGCGGTCGTGCACTCCATTCTCCTGTATGGGGTGCCGGCATGGATAAATGCGTTCAGGATTGAATGTTATAGAGCGAGACTGATGAGAGTGCAAAGGTGTATGCTGCTGCGTGTGTGCAGCGCATACAGAACTGTTTCTGGCGACGCCGTGGCGGTCGTTGCTGGAGTTATCCCGTTAGACCTTCTAGCGCATGAAAGGGTGAGAGTTTGGGGAGGTAATGACCCTAGAAATGAAAGAGAAAAAACAATGCGTGTATGGCAAGAGCTATGGCAGGGGTCGGAAAAGGGAGCCTGGACCAGGCAACTGATTCCGACTATCGATGAATGGGTCAACCGTGGGCACGGGGAGGTGAATTATCACCTCACCCAGGCGCTTACGGGGCATGGATGCTTTGGGTCTTACCTGGTGCGCATCGGGAAACTGGTTGAGGCGCACTGTAGGTACTGTGGAGCGAATGAGGACACTGCGGAGCATACCATCTTCGAGTGTACGAGATGGGAGAGAATGAGGAGCGCCGCAGAATGCAAGGTGGGAGAGAATGTGAACAAGGAGTGTATGGTGAGAATCATGCTGCGCAGTGAGTATGAATGGGGCGTGCTGACTGGAATGATAGGTTATAAAATGAGGAGAAAGGAGAAGGATGAAAGGGACGAGCGTAAGGCGGGTCGAGGGGTTGCTACGCGCGAGCCGAGCGTGCCATCGCCGGGCCCCCCTTAGTGCGAAGGGGGCGCACAAATTTATTGTAAACTCTGATGTAAGGGGGGGCACGGCGATTAACGACGCGCCCGGCACAACGAATGAATGGATGAATGCTTTGGATATGAAAGGGGGAGGAACGTGGTGAAGTTATGCCAAATTTTGGATTCCATCACGTTCTCTCTGGTTTTGACTGGGGGGTCTGAATGGTGGGGGTTTTTTAGTGGGTCGCCCCTTTTGGGGGGCAGCCCCACACTACCACTCGACACGGGTCGGGTGGTGTCTGTTTGCAGATTTTCACCTCCAGCACGTGCAAAAAAAAAAAAAAAAAAAAAAAAAGTCTTGTCTGTCTAGTCTTGTCTGTCTAGTCTTGTCTGTCTAGTCTTGTCTGTCTAGTCTTGTCTGTCTAGTCTTGTCTGTCTAGTCTTGTCTGTCTAGTCTTGTCTGTCTAGTCTTGTCTGTCTAGTCTTGTCTGTCTAGTCTTGTCTGTCTAGTCTTGTCTGTCTAGTCTTGTCTGTCTAGTCTTGTCTGTCTAGTCTTGTCTGTCTAGTCTTGTCTGTCTAGTCTTGTCTGTCTAGTCTTGTCTGTCTAGTCTTGTCTGTCTAGTCTTGTCTGTCTAGTCTTGTCTGTCTAGTCTTGTCTGTCTAGTCTTGTCTGTCTAGTCTTGTCTGTCTAGTCTTGTCTGTCTAGTCTTGTCTGTCTAGTCTTGTCTGTCTAGTCTTGTCTGTCTAGTCTTGTCTGTCTAGTCTTGTCTGTCTAGTCTTGTCTGTCTAGTCTTGTCTGTCTAGTCTTGTCTGTCTAGTCTTGTCTGTCTAGTCTTGTCTGTCTAGTCTTGTCTGTCTAGTCTTGTCTGTCTAGTCTTGTCTGTCTAGTCTTGTCTGTCTAGTCTTGTCTGTCTAGTCTTGTCTGTCTAGTCTTGTCTGTCTAGTCTTGTCTGTCTAGTCTTGTCTGTCTAGTCTTGTCTGTCTAGTCTTGTCTGTCTAGTCTTGTCTGTCTAGTCTTGTCTGTCTAGTCTTGTCTGTCTAGTCTTGTCTGTCTAGTCTTGTCTGTCTAGTCTTGTCTGTCTAGTCTTGTCTGTCTAGTCTTGTCTGTCTAGTCTTGTCTGTCTAGTCTTGTCTGTCTAGTCTTGTCTGTCTAGTCTTGTCTGTCTAGTCTTGTCTGTCTAGTCTTGTCTGTCTAGTCTTGTCTGTCTAGTCTTGTCTGTCTAGTCTTGTCTGTCTAGTCTTGTCTGTCTAGTCTTGTCTGTCTAGTCTTGTCTGTCTAGTCTTGTCTGTCTAGTCTTGTCTGTCTAGTCTTGTCTGTCTAGTCTTGTCTGTCTAGTCTTGTCTGTCTAGTCTTGTCTGTCTAGTCTTGTCTGTCTAGTCTTGTCTGTCTAGTCTTGTCTGTCTAGTCTTGTCTGTCTAGTCTTGTCTGTCTAGTCTTGTCTGTCTAGTCTTGTCTGTCTAGTCTTGTCTGTCTAGTCTTGTCTGTCTAGTCTTGTCTGTCTAGTCTTGTCTGTCTAGTCTTGTCTGTCTAGTCTTGTCTGTCTAGTCTTGTCTGTCTAGTCTTGTCTGTCTAGTCTTGTCTGTCTAGTCTTGTCTGTCTAGTCTTGTCTGTCTAGTCTTGTCTGTCTAGTCTTGTCTGTCTAGTCTTGTCTGTCTAGTCTTGTCTGTCTAGTCTTGTCTGTCTAGTCTTGTCTGTCTAGTCTTGTCTGTCTAGTCTTGTCTGTCTAGTCTTGTCTGTCTAGTCTTGTCTGTCTAGTCTTGTCTGTCTAGTCTTGTCTGTCTAGTCTTGTCTGTCTAGTCTTGTCTGTCTAGTCTTGTCTGTCTAGTCTTGTCTAGTCTTGTCTGTCTAGTCTTGTCTGTCTAGTCTTGTCTGTCTAGTCTTGTCTGTCTAGTCTTGTCTGTCTAGTCTTGTCTGTCTAGTCTTGTCTGTCTAGTCTTGTCTCTCTCAGTTAAAAAAAAACCCGTGCATGCTCATTGCGTGTGTTACAAACTGCAAACCTTCTAGTATTCAGATAGTGAAGTTTTTTTAAACACAGACTAAGCAAATTAAACTATAAAAGATAGTGACTGTGCAAATTTTGTCGCTGTGAGTCGATAAGAATATCAGGTAGAAAAGAAAAAAAAGAGAAGATAAGAAAAACAGTGAATTGAGCTACTTATATCTGCTTGCCCGTACTTTCCAACAAAACTTTAGTGGCGCAGTCATTGCAACGCACGACTACGGATTGGCGTGTTGAGTTCAAAACCAGCTACCGGCAAAATTATTTTTTAAGCTTTTCGAGCAAATATTGATTCCATCCAGAATCCCATGTGGCAGGGGAATTAAAATGGACTCTTTTGTTACCAAAGTTGGTAAGAGCGGGGTTGCGGGGGATATATCAAGAAACAGATTAGGACATATGAGGAGCCAATCCATTGGGGAGGCTACAAAGAAACGCAAAGTGGCGGATAGGCTGTCCACGGATGAAACTATTGAGCCTTACAAGAGGACGGAGTGCCCGATTGTCTTCACTATCGTGGAGACCATCGGGGCTCTTACCAAACAGGTGGAGGACCTGGAAAAAGCTATCGAGGCTAGTCCAAGTACGAAAAGGGAAATAAGGGAGATAGCAGCAAGAGTAAAGAAGTCAGCGAACGTCTTCTCGCGCGATTCGGTCGCTAGCTGGTTGGAGCAGCACCGCTTCGAGCCCATCGAGAAGGTAACATTCGACGTGGAAGTGCAAACAAGGGTGGCGAAAATTGAAAAAGAAAACTTACGTATGGAAATCGGTACACAAACTGGCAAAAGTAGCCTAGAAACGAACGAGGAAAGAGACGTGAGGAAGTTTCCACATGAGATAGATATGGGAAATACGTATGCAAATTTCCAACAAGTAGCCTCAAAAGACTGGCCCTCGGCAGCTTTCAGAAAAGCAAAGGAAGGATTCGGAAATATGCTACTAGCCCCCCACGATTGGGATCTAGCATTGTTCGTGTCGGATGACATGCATCCTGACTCAGGCTTAGCGACAACGCTCTGTCAGGCATATTCGCGACCATTGGTGGTTGGAGCCCAAGAAAAGAAGACCGGCAACCTCATATACCTTAAGTACTCAATCGATGAACCAACAGAATCGGGCGACATCAACAGCACGACACGATACATATATAATTTAGTAACTAGAGAAAAGTCGGATGGCGCCCTTAGCCCAGAAAAGATGCACGACAGCCTGCAGAAGCTTAAAAACCAAATGATGCTACAAGGCAGGACTTAACTCGCCTTCGCTAAATCCATGGTCCCAGAATGGCCAACAATTAAAAAGCAAATAGAATTTGCATTTGCCAAGACAGAGGTGGATATACGAATATACTCACCATTAAAACCGATGAAAGATTCATTAAATGAAAATACGGAGAAATGGACAGAAGTCACAAACCGTAAGAATAAAAAATAAAAAGAAGAGAAACGGGGACAAAGGCACACGGATGCAGTCCTCATTAAGGCAAACGGAAAAACATACGCTGACCTTTTAAAAATGGTTAAAGACACAGTTGATCCAGAAGCTGCAGGAGCTAACATCGAAGCGGTCCGGAAAACTAGAAACGACGAACTGCTTCTAGAAGTAAAAAAGGGCGAGGCTGAAAGTCTCAAACAGGTCATCGAACAAAAACTTCCGGACATAAAAATCCGTGCTACAAACCAACACACTATCCTTAATATTAGAGATCTTGACTCGGTTACGACGAGCGAAGAAATAATGGTGGCACTTCAAGACGCAATTGAAATAAGAAAAGAGCAAATAGAAATAAAAAACATCAGACCCGCGTATGGAGAGACCCAGGTGGCTACAGTATCACTTCCCCAGAAACAAGCAGAGGAACTTATAGAGAAAGGAAAATTAAAGGTAGGATGGGTACATTGCAGGGTGAGAGAAAGGATTCAACTGATGAGCTGCTACAGATGTTGGCATGTAGGGCACCATGGTACTGCGTGCGACGGACCAGACAGACAGAAACTGTGTTTTAAATGTGGCAAAGAAGACCATAAAGCAAATGATTGCAAAAATGAAATGTTTTGCCCAATCTGTAATAAAAAAGGTCACCGGGCTGATTCCGGAATGTGCCAGGAATTTAAAAAAGCTTTATCGGAGACGAAGCGAGCTAGATGGCAAAGAAAAAATGTCTAAAATCTTACAAGTTAATACCATGAGATGCCGTGCAGCATACGACCTGCTTATTGCAACAGCGTTTGAACTTGGGGCAGACATATTGCTCGTTAGCGAACCTAACAAAAAGTTGGTCAATAATGCAGACTGGTTTACGGACATTAAAAAAGATGTAGCCATCAGGGTTATGAATGACGAAATACCTGTGATCAAAGCAGGAAACGGACCTGGATTCGTATGGGTAGAACTACAGCTGTACATTATATACAGTTGCTACTTTTCACCTAATGAAATCGCAGAAGAGCTGGCCAAATCACTAGGGGCACTAAATGAAGACATAAGAGGTCAGGGAAAGAAAGCAATAATAGCTGGCGACTTTAACGCTAAGTCTCCCTACTGGGGATGTCCAAAGATGGACAAAAGAGGAGACCTGGTCATGGATTGGGCAGCCGAACTTGACATCGTTCTCCAAAATAAAGGAGCAGCATACACGCTCGTTAGAGGAAATGCCCAATCCATTATAGACCTTACTTTCACCACAAATGACATATCAAATAAGATTAAAGACTGGCAAGTGCTCGATAGAGAGAGCTTGAGCGATCACCGCTATATACTGTACAGCATAGAAGAATCCAGAAAACAAATTAGCCATGGAAAAATAAGTGGATGGAATTTGAAAAATTTTGACAAAGACAAAATCAAAACTAGCTTGGAAATAGAAGTAGCAAGTACGCATACGCGAAGCGCGGATGCCCTGGTACAAGTAATGAGGAAGGCATGTGATGCAACTCTAAAAAAGAAAAGGGGATCACCAAGGAAAAAGGCTGTGTACCGGTGGAATAATGAAATTGCCAGCACTAGGGGGCTAAATGTATTTCGGCAAGAAGAAGAAGCCAACGACAACAAGCTAAAAAAGGCGGGGACGATAACTTGAATGGTCTGAAAGACGCGTACAAAAAATTGAAGAAAGAGTTACGCAACCTAATAAATAAAGCAAAAAGGGACCATTGGAGAAAACTTTGTGAGGATCTCGACGAGGATATATGGGGAGACGCATTCCAAACCTGCAAAAAAAGGCTTAAAATTCAACACCCAGGAGTACAAATGACGATGGAGAGAACACTACAAGTGGTTCAAGACCTATTCCCACGTCAAGAACCCTTTATCTGGAACCAACCCAAAGTGACCGAAGTACCACTATTTAAAGAAGGGGAACTAGTACATGCCACGAATCGCATACGAAACGGAAAGGCCCCAGGACTGGACGGCGTGCCACCCGAAGTCGTGAAAACCACCGCTCAGCAAGAATCTACGTTTATGCTCGAAGTTATGAACAGTCTGCTGCTTGCTGGAAATTTCCCAGACAAGTGGAAACGTGCACGATTAGTTCTTCTAAAGAAAGGAGACAAGCCGATTGATCAACCATCATCGTACAGACCTCTATGCCTGCTAGACGTAGCTGGAAAACTGTTTGAAGCACTTTTACTGGCAAGATTACAAAAAGAAATTGATGCCGGAATTGGATTATCCGACAGACAGTATGGATTCAGAAAAGGCAGGTCCACGACGGATGCAGTAAATGCAGTACTTAAGATCGCAGAGAAGGCAAGAGCAGGTACATCAAGAACCAGGAAAATCTGCGCACTAATAACTTTTGATGTGCGAAATGCTTTCAACACTGCTAGCTGGGAACTTATAATGGTTGAATTGTCAAAGAGAAGCGTAGCCCCATACCTGCTGCGTATGTTAAGAAGCTATCTTAAAAACAGAAAACTGGTAGTGCAGGCTCAAAACAAGACGGTAGAAGTGGAAGTCAGTTGTGGGGTTCCACTGGGCTCAATTTTGGGCCCCACATTATGGAATGTCCTATATGACGACATCCAGAGATTAAAAGTGCCAGAGGGTGCCACACTCATTGGATTTGCGGACGATTTAGCCTTGGTTGTAACCGCAAAAAATGAACACGGGATAAGACAAACTGCCAACCAGGCGATAGATATTGTAAGCAAGTGGATTACTTGTAGAAAATTAAAACTGGCGCCTAAGAAAACCGAAGCGGTCCTGCTGACTGGACAAAGAAGGCTATTGCCAATAAAATTTAAAGTGGGTGAATTAGAGATAATCCCAAAACAGCAGATAAAATACTTAGGACTTATAATCGACAAAGGACTTACTTTCGCTGCACATCTCTCAGAGGCTGCAGGAAAAGGTATAAAAACATTGGGCGCTATAGAACAACTAATGCCAAACGTGGGAGGACCCAGAAGTTCAAAGCGCAGACTATTGAGCAGTGTGGCACAATCGGTTATGCTCTATGGAGCTCCAGTGTGGACAAACAGAATGGAAACCGGAAGGAATGAACAAAAACTGGCATCTGTACAGCGTAAGATTGCTCTGCGGATATGCAGTGCATACCGTACGGTATCCGGGGATGCAGCTCTAGTAATCGCTGGCATTGCCCCAATCGACCTGCTCGCGAAAGAAAGAGCAGAGATAAGCAAGTCAGGCAACAAAATACGTTTCAGACAGAAAGCCAGAAAAAATCTCTTTAATGAGTGGCAGCAAAAATGGGAACATACAGAGAAAGGCCAGTGGACTAGGCTTCTCATTCCGAACATAAGTATATGGATGAATAGAAAATACGGAGAAGTGAATTATCACTTAACACAATTCCTATCCGGCCACGGTTGTTTTCGAGACTTTTTGCACCATATTGGCAGGGCAGCTGATAACACGTTTATATATTGTGGAGAAATAGATACAGTAGACCACACAATTTTTGAGTGTTACAGATGGGAGAGTGACAGAGAGAAAGTTATTCAAAGCTTGGGTAATCCCTTAAATGCAAGAACAATTATAGGTCATATGCTGGACACTGAACAAAGATGGGATATGATCCATACACTAATAAAAACAATAATATCGGCAAAGGAAAAGGATGAGAGACAAAGAATCTTAAGAAAAATTTAGCTAGTTTCAACATCTGACCGAACAACTACATGAAACAACAAACTGACAAACAACCTACACTCTGAAGTTATGCGAAGAGCGACCCCGGGGTGCCTGGTTGGTTTCATGGGGACCACTTGTCTGTATATCTTGTATATCAGCTACGCCCCGAAAAAAAAATATATAAAGTCTTGTCTGTCTAGTCTTGTCTGTCTAGTCTTGTCTGTCTGGGCATTAACAGGGTCTCTTGAGAGGATATGGATCAGCGGCCAATTGACCCATAACACAAATATAGAAGAGAGTAAACGTTGCGTTAAGACATGCAGCATAACTACACAAAATACCACCAGTGATGAGGAAAAAGAGCTAGCAGAACTATGCTCCGAGATAGAAGATGGCAAAACCTTCGAAGATTTCGAGAAAATATCTGCAAAGGATTGGCCGAGGGATGCCTACAAGAGAGTACAAGTTGACCAGGGAAACGCACTAGCCACAACCCCAGACTGGGATATTGCCTGGTGCGTCGACGAACTCCTACAGCCTGAGCAAGGAGTACCAAGGGCATTGACAGAGGCTTATGCAAGACCTGAGGAGATGCTGAAGCAAGTCCCAAAGGAGGGAAAAATTGTCTACCTAAAGCATACAATCGGTACCCCAGATGAAAACGGGGATATTACAGTAACGGACAGATATGTCCATCAAATGGTGAACAGAAAATCGACGACCGATGATGTTGATTTCAAGGACCTCTATGCTTGCCTAGAGAAACTAAAACACAATTCTGAAAAAAATGGCAGAAAAAATCTGGCTATCCTTAGACCCAGAAAAACCGATTGGCCTATGACAAAAAAACTAGTCGAGTTTGTGTTTGCAAAAACCGACATAGCAATCAGAGTCTATTGCTCATACGAACCATCTGCAGAGACCGGGAAGAAACCAGGATCAGACTACAAATGGACGCAAATCATTAAAAAGGCAAAACCATCCACAGGACGAAGAGAATCGAACCAAGGAAGCCAAGGAAAAGAAAAACACAAACAAACAGAAGCCGTAATAATCAAATCAGAGGGAAGCTCTTTCCCTAACCTGCTAAAAATGGTCAGAGCAAATGTAGATGCGAAGATAATCGGCGCCACTATCACGGGAGCCAGGAAGGCTAAGACTGGCGAACTCCTTCTCGAAGTCACAGGTGGCAAGGCCCGGGGACTAGGGGAAGAGATTAGGAAAAAATATCCATCCGCCGAGGTTCGACTCAAGACGGAGGAAAAAATTATACATATCAAAGATCTGGATGCGGTCACAACTGAGTTTGAAATTATCGAGGCCATTAAAAAAAACACTGGAGTAGAAAATGATGACATCAGGGTCTTAAATCTTAGACCGGCCTATGGAGAGAGCCAAGCTGCAACTCTCTCCGTCCCCCAGGAAATAGCAGCTAAAGTAGTCAACAGCGGGAGAATAAAGATAGGGATGGTAGAATGCAGGATCCACGAAAGAATAAATATAGTAAAATGCTATAAATGTTGGGAAACAGGCCACCTTGAAAAAGATTGTAGAGGACCAGACAGGCGAAAGCTATGCCTTAGATGCGGAGAAGAGGGTCATAAGGCACAGGATTGCAAGAAGGAAGAATATTGTCCAATCTGCAAGGCTAAGGGACACAGAGCCGACTCGGGAATGTGCCCTATCTTCCGGAAAGCTTTATCAGAGGCAAGGCGAAATTATCAAACATCGCAATGCCCAGTATAATCCAAATAAATAGCATGCGGTGCCGGGCTGCACATGACCTACTCAACGCCACAGTAGCAGATCTCAACAGCGACATAATTATCATCAGTGAGCCTAACAAAAAGATAATTAACACGGGAGACTGGTTTAAAGAAATAAAACTTGACGCTGCAATCAGAGTTGTCAATAAGGAAATAATTGTGCTTAATCATGGAAGTGGGATAGGTTTTGTGTGGGTTGAGTTGAAGGAAGCATTCATTTACAGTTGCTACTTCTCACCAAATGATACCCTCAAACAGTTGGAAGCGTCACTGGAAAACTTAAAACAACATTTAAGAGTCTCAAATAAGCAAAAACTGATAGCGGGTGATTTTAATGCCAAATCTCCCTACTGGGGAAGCCGAGTAATGGATGTAAGGGGAGATTTAATCATGGATTGGCTATCCGAACTGGATCTAGTCATAATAAATGAAGGGAACACCCCGACGTTTGAAAGAAGGGAATCAACATCCATAATAGACCTCACAATAACTACATCTGGCCTGGCAAACAAAATAAAAAATTGGAAGGTGCTAAACAGGGAGACACTAAGCGATCACAACTACCTCTGCTACCGGATAGAAGGAAACGCGATAGACTTTCCTATTCAAGAGATAAAGTATAAAAGATGGGGAACCAAACATCTGGATGAAACAAAGTTCGCAGAAAAACTGCGAAAAGAAATTAGCCAGACGACAGAGCGCACTCCAGAGATGCTAATAAAAGTTCTAATACGAACCTGTGATTCCACACTAAACAGAAACAAAAAACAAACACGGAGGAAGCTAGTATACTGGTGGAGTGATGAGATTTCCAAATTAAGAGCACAGTGCATTGCAGCTAGAAGATGCTATCAACGAAAAGTCAAACGAGACAAAAACGCGCAGAACACACAACAGTGTAGAAACCTGTATAAGGATATAAAACGGTCTCTAAAGATTGAAATAAATAGGTCCAAAAGACACCACTGGCTTGAACTCTGCCACAAGCTAGATCAAAACGTCTGGGGAAACGCATACGAAATCGCTACACGGGAACTCAAGGTAAGGCACACAAATGCCAACCTACCTATGAAAAGAGTGCAAGAAGCCGTTGATGCCCTATTCCCAATTCACGAGGCCCCAGTGTGGGATTTGCCCGAAGAACTGGCAAACGAAAACTTTTCCTTAGAAGAACTAAGAAGAGCAAGTATGCGCCTTCGAAACAATAAATCTCCAGGACCCGACGGGATACCAGCTGAAGCAATAAAGATTGCCGCAAACAGTTGCCCAGACTTCTTGTTAGACATCTTCAACAATATATTAAAAAACGGTAACTTCCCTGAAATATGGAAAAAATCAAGACTGGTCCTGTTAAGAAAAGGAGACAAACCTTTACAGAATCCATCATCGTACAGGCCAATTTACCTGCTAGATGTAACAGGGAAATTGCTAGAACAAATGGTAGTAGGGAGAATAAAACAGCAACTTAGGAACAGTAAAGATCTATTCAGAAAGCAATTCGGCTTCAGGGAGGGACTCTCAACTATAGACGCAATAATGAGAGTACTAAAGCTGGCAGAAGTGGCTGCAGAAGGATTGCGAGGGAAAAGAAGAATTTGCGCACTCATAACGCTAGACATTAAGAACGCCTTCAACTCCGTTGCTTGGAAAAATATTGTTGAAGAATTATTATCAAGAGACTTCCCTCCGTATCTCCTGAAACTCGTAAGCAGCTACCTCTGCAACCGAAAAATTATTATACAGGCAGAGGGTGAAAGCGTAGAAAGACAAATCTACAGTAGTGCTCCACAAGGCTCAGTAATGGGACCAAGTTTGTGGAATATCCTGTATGATGGAGTCCTTAGACTGAAGTTGCCAGAGGGAGTGGAAGCTGTCGGTTTCGCCGACGACTTGGCCCTCATTGTCACTGGATTAACAGAAAACTGTGTTATAAATATGGCGAACAAAGCCATAGCACTAATAGACAACTGGTTAGAGAAAAAATAGCTAAAACTCGCTCCAGAAAAGACAGAAGCGGGTTTATTGACAGGAAGAATGAAAGTAGGACCAGTCACATTTAAAATAAAAAGCGAAACAATAGTACCAAAGGAGGCCATTAAATACTTAGGCGTAACTATAGATAAAAATCTTTCCTTTCGGCAGCACATTGTTCTTGCAGCTGGGAAGGCATTAAAAACCTCAGCGGCACTTGGAAAACTTATGCCAACTGTAGGTGGTCCCAAGAGCTCCAAACGAAGGATCTTGTGTTCAGTTGTCGAATCTGCCATGCTCTACGCAGCACCAATCTGGAAGCGAGCCATGGAGAGAGCATCTAAGGCAAAAACTGCAATCCATTCAACGAAAAATGACGCTACGCGTGTCCAGCGCATATAGGACCGTCTCAGGTGACGCCATTCTTGTTATTGCGGGAATAGCTCCTATAAAACTTCTTGTTGAAGAGAGAGACACGCTTTATAAAGAAAGGAGCTGTGAAAACAAAAATGAACTGCGAAAAAAGGCAAGGATCCAAATGCTCGAAAGTTGGCAAGAGTACTGGGAAGCCTCAGAGAGGGGTGAGTGGACGAGACTCCTGATTCCAAAATTGGATCCATGGGTCACGAGAAGGCACGGACAAGTTACCTACTACCTGACTTAGGCACTTAGTGGCCACGGGTGCTTCAAAGACTACCTGCACAGTATCGGGCGCGAAGCAGACAACCAGTGCGTTTATTGTGATAAGACAGATAGTGTGTATCACACAATCTTCGAATGCCCTAGGTGGTCTTTAGAGAGGGACATATACACTTCAAAAACAAAAAGAATTTTAGAAACTAGCACACTCACGGAAACAATGCTTAGGAGTGAAGAAGACTGGTCTGCAACAGAAATGATGATAAGGGACATACTAAGCATGAAAGAACAGGATGAACGGACGAAACAACATAGACAACAAAAGCTGAAAACAACCTGAACCCCTAATCACCTTCCGTGGATGGGGGATGTAAGGACATCAAGTAAGATCGAAGCCAAAGCCATCTTGAAAATATGCGAAAAGCGGTTCCAAGATGCCCGTGAGTTTCCAGGGGGGCCACTTGTCAAGTCAACTGAATGTGCTTGCTACGTCCCCCATTAAAAAATAAAAAAAAAGTCTTGTCTGTCTAGTCTTGTCTGTCTAGTCTTGTCTGTCTAGTCTTGTCTGTCTAGTCTTGTCTGTCTAGTCTTGTCTGTCTAGTCTTGTCTGTCTAGTCTTGTCTGTCTAATCTTGTCTGTCTAGTCTTGTCTGTCTAGTCTTGTCTGTCTAGTCTTGTCTGTCTAGTCTTGTCTGTCTAGTCTTGTCTGTCTAGTCTTGTCTGTCTAGTCTTGTCTGTCTAGTCTTGTCTGTCTAGTCTTGCCTGTCTAGTCTTGTCTGTCTAGTCTTGTCTGTCTAGTCTTGTCTGTCTAGTCTTGTCTGTCTAGTCTTGTCTGTCTAGTCTTGTCTGTCTAGTCTTGTCTGTCTAGTCTTGCCTGTCTAGTCTTGTCTGTCTAGTCTTGTCTGTCTAGTCTTTTCTGTCTAGTCTTGTCTGTCTAGTCTTGTCTGTCTAGTCTTGTCTGTCTAGTCTTGTCTGTCTAGTCTTGTCTGTCTAGTCTTGTCTGTCTAGTCCTGTCTGTCTAGTCTTGTCTGTCTAGTCTTGTCTGTCTAGTCTTGTCTGTCTGGTCTTGTCTGTCTAGTCTTTTCAGTCTAGTCTTATCTGTCTAGTCTTGTCTGTCTGGTCTTGTCTGTCTGGTCTTGTCTGTCTAGTATTGTCTGTCTAGTCTTGTCTGTCTAGTCTTGTCTGTATAGTCTTGTCTGTCTAGTCTTGTCTGTGTAGTCTTGTCTGTCTAGTCTTGTCTGTCTAGTCTTGTCTGTCTAGTCTTGCCTGTCTAGTCTTGTCTGTCTAGTCTTGTCGGTCTAGTCTTGTCTGTCTAGTCTTGTCTGTCTAGTCTGGTGTGTCTAGTCTTGTCTGTCTAGTCTTGTCTGTCTAGTCTTGTCTGTCTAGTCTTGCCTGTCTAGTCTTGTCTGTCTAGTCTTGCCCGTCTAGTTTTGTCTGTCTAGTCTTTTCTGTCTAGTCTTGTCTGTCTAGTATTGTCTGTCTAGTCTTGTCTGTCTAGTCTTGTCTGTCTAGTCTTGTCTGTCTAGTCTTGTCTGTCTAGTCTTGTCTGTCTAGTCTTGTCTGTCTAGTCTTGTCTGTCTAGTCTTGTCTGTCTAGTCTTGTCTGTCTAGTCTTGTCTGTCTAGTCTTGTCTGTCTAGTCTTGTCTGTCTAGTCTTGTCTGTCTAGTCTTGTCTGTCTAGTCTTGTCTGTCTAGTCTTGTCTGTCTAGTCTTGTCTGTCTAGTCTTGTCTGTCTAGTCTTGTCTGTCTAGTCTTGTCTGTCTAGTCTTGTCTGTCTAGTCTTGTCTGTCTAGTCTTGTCTGTCTAATCTTGTTTGTCTAGTCTTGTCTGTCTAGTCTTGTCTGTCTAGTCTTGTCTGTCTAGTCTTGTCTGTCTAGTCTTGTCTGTCTAGTCTTGTCTGTCTAGTCTTGTCTGTCTAGTCTTGTCTGTCTAGTCTTGTCTGTCTAGTCTTGTCTGTCTAGTCTTGTCTGTCTAGTCTTGTCTGTCTAGTCTTGTCTGTCTAGTCTTGTCTGTCTAGTCTTGTCTGTCTAGTCTTGTCTGTCTAGTCTTGTCTGTCTAGTCTTGTCTGTCTAGTCTTGTCTGTCTAGTCTTGTCTGTCTAGTCTTGTCTGTCTAGTCTTGTCTGTCTAGTCTTGTCTGTCTAGTCTTGTCTGTCTAGTCTTGTCTGTCTAGTCTTGTCTGTCTAGTCTTGTCTGTCTAGTCTTGTTTGTCTAGTCTTGTCTGTCTAGTCTTGCCTGTCTAGTCTTGTCTGTCTAGTCTTGTCTGTCTAGTCTTTTCTGTCTAGTCTTGTCTGTCTAGTCTTGTCTGTCTAGTCTTGTCTGTCTAGTCTTGTCTGTCTAGTCTTGTCTGTCTAGTCTTGTCTGTCTGGTCCTGTCTGTCTAGTCTTGTCTGTCTAGTCTTGTCTGTCTAGTCTTGTCTGTCTGGTCTTGTCTGTCTAGTCTTTTCTGTCTAGTCTTATCTGTTTAGTCTTGTCTGTCTGGTCTTGTCTGTCTGGTCTTGTCTGTCTAGTATTGTCTGTCTAGTCTTGTCTGTCTAGTCTTGTCTGTATAGTCTTGTCTGTCTAGTCTTGTCTGTGTAGTCTTGTCTGTCTAGTCTTGTCTGTCTAGTCTTGTCTGTCTAGTCTTGTCTGTCTAGTCTTGTCGGTCTAGTCTTGTCTGTCTAGTCTTGTCTGTCTAGTCTTGTCGGTCTAGTCTTGTCTGTCTAGTCTTGTCTGTCTAGTCTGGTGTGTCTAGTCTTGTCTGTCTAGTCTTGTCTGTCTAGTCTTGTCTGTCTAGTCTTGTCTGTCTAGTCTTGTCTGTCTAGTCTTGTCTGTCTAGTCTTGTCTGTCTAGTCTTGTCTGTCTAGTCTTGTCTGTCTAGTCTTGTCTGTCTAGTCTTGTCTGTCTAGTCTTGTCTGTCTAGTCTTGTCTGTCTAGTCTTGTCTGTCTAGTCTTGTCTGTCTAGTCTTGTCTGTCTAGTCTTGTCTGTCTAGTCTTGTCTGTCTAGTCTTGTCTGTCTAGTCTTGTCTGTCTAGTCTTGTCTGTCTAGTCTTGTCTGTCTAGTCTTGTCTGTCTAGTCTTGTCTGTCTAGTCTTGTCTGTCTAGTCTTGTCTGTCTAGTCTTGTCTGTCTAGTCTTGTCTGTCTAGTCTTGTCTGTCTAGTCTTGTCTGTCTAGTCTTGTCTGTCTAGTCTTGTCTGTCTAGTCTTGTCTGTCTAGTCTTGTCTGTCTAGTCTTGTCTGTCTAGTCTTGTCTGTCTAGTCTTGTCTGTCTAGTCTTGTCTGTCTAGTCTTGTCTGTCTAGTCTTGTCTGTCTAGTCTTGTCTGTCTAGTCTTGTCTGTCTAGTCTTGTCTGTCTAGTCTTGTCTGTCTAGTCTTGTCTGTCTAGTCTTGTCTGTCTAGTCTTGTCTGTCTAGTCTTGTCTGTCTAGTCTTGTCTGTCTAGTCTTGTCTGTCTAGTCTTGTCTGTCTAGTCTTGTCTGTCTAGTCTTGTCTGTCTAGTCTTGTCTGTCTAGTCTTGTCTGTCTAGTCTTGTCTGTCTAGTCTTGTCTGTCTAGTCTTGTCTGTCTAGTCTTGTCTGTCTAGTCTTGTCTGTCTAGTCTTGTCTGTCTAGTCTTGTCTGTCTAGTCTTGTCTGTCTAGTCTTGTCTGTCTAGTCTTGTCTGTCTAGTCTTGTCTGTCTAGTCTTGTCTGTCTAGTCTTGTCTGTCTAGTCTTGTCTGTCTAGTCTTGTCTGTCTAGTCTTGTCTGTCTAGTCTTGTCTGTCTAGTCTTGTCTGTCTAGTCTTGTCTGTCTAGTCTTGTCTGTCTAGTCTTGTCTGTCTAGTCTTGTCTGTCTAGTCTTGTCTGTCTAGTCTTGTCTGTCTAGTCTTGTCTGTCTAGTCTTGTCTGTCTAGTCTTGTCTGTCTAGTCTTGTCTGTCTAGTCTTGTCTGTCTAGTCTTGTCTGTCTAGTCTTGTCTGTCTAGTCTTGTCTGTCTAGTCTTGTCTGTCTAGTCTTGTCTGTCTAGTCTTGTCTGTCTAGTCTTGTCTGTCTAGTCTTGTCTGTCTAGTCTTGTCTGTCTAGTCTTGTCTGTCTAGTCTTGTCTGTCTAGTCTTGTCTGTCTAGTCTTGTCTGTCTAGTCTTGTCTGTCTAGTCTTGTCTGTCTAGTCTTGTCTGTCTAGTCTTGTCTGTCTAGTCTTGTCTGTCTAGTCTTGTCTGTCTAGTCTTGTCTGTCTAGTCTTGTCTGTCTAGTCTTGTCTGTCTAGTCTTGTCTGTCTAGTCTTGTCTGTCTAGTCTTGTCTGTCTAGTCTTGTCTGTCTAGTCTTGTCTGTCTAGTCTTGTCTGTCTAGTCTTGTCTGTCTAGTCTTGTCTGTCTAGTCTTGTCTGTCTAGTCTTGTCTGTCTAGTCTTGTCTGTCTAGTCTTGTCTGTCTAGTCTTGTCTGTCTAGTCTTGTCTGTCTAGTCTTGTCTGTCTAGTCTTGTCTGTCTAGTCTTGTCTGTCTAGTCTTGTCTGTCTAGTCTTGTCTGTCTAGTCTTGTCTGTCTAGTCTTGTCTGTCTAGTCTTGTCTGTCTAGTCTTGTCTGTCTAGTCTTGTCTGTCTAGTCTTGTCTGTCTAGTCTTGTCTGTCTAGTCTTGTCTGTCTAGTCTTGTCTGTCTAGTCTTGTCTGTCTAGTCTTGTCTGTCTAGTCTTGTCTGTCTAGTCTTGTCTGTCTAGTCTTGTCTGTCTAGTCTTGTCTGTCTAGTCTTGTCTGTCTAGTCTTGTCTGTCTAGTCTTGTCTGTCTAGTCTTGTCTGTCTAGTCTTGTCTGTCTAGTCTTGTCTGTCTAGTCTTGTCTGTCTAGTCTTGTCTGTCTAGTCTTGTCTGTCTAGTCTTGTCTGTCTAGTCTTGTCTGTCTAGTCTTGTCTGTCTAGTCTTGTCTGTCTAGTCTTGTCTGTCTAGTCTTGTCTGTCTAGTCTTGTCTGTCTAGTCTTGTCTGTCTAGTCTTGTCTGTCTAGTCTTGTCTGTCTAGTCTTGTCTGTCTAGTCTTGTCTGTCTAGTCTTGTCTGTCTAGTCTTGTCTGTCTAGTCTTGTCTGTCTAGTCTTGTCTGTCTAGTCTTGTCTGTCTAGTCTTGTCTGTCTAGTCTTGTCTGTCTAGTCTTGTCTGTCTAGTCTTGTCTGTCTAGTCTTGTCTGTCTAGTCTTGTCTGTCTAGTCTTGTCTGTCTAGTCTTGTCCGATTATGAGATGACGGCGGCCCAGCCCCGGTTTCTCATTATCAAGAAGAAAGACGGGAACAGTTTTGAAAATGATAATCCATTTAAAATAAGTAAATACATATATGGTATTATTGGGGAATGTGCGTCCATTAAAAAAATAAGAGAGGGTTTGTTTGTGGAGACAAAATCCAACAAACAATCAACGAGATTGATGAAAATAAATACGTTCTGTGAACACCCGGTTGAAGTCTCAATACACAAAACTTTAAACTTCAGCAAAGGTGTTGTGTATTGTAGAGATCTCCTAGCCGTTCCGGAAGACGAAATACAGGAGGAACTAAAGAGTTCAGGAGTTTGCGAAGTGAGACGAATTAAGTCAAGAAGAGACGGAGAAATCAAAAATACTCCGTCTCTCATTTTGACATTTAACTCGCCAACACTCCCAAAATATATAAAAGCCGCGTTCTATAAACTAGAGGTACGAGAGTACATCCCAAATCCAATGAGATGCTATCGTTGCCAGAAATTTGGTCACAGTTCAATCAGATGCTCTAACCCACAAATCTGCCCTTGTGGAAAACCTCTACACGAAGGTAGTTGCATCTCACCTAGTTGTACTAACTGCGGAGGAGACCACTCGGCCAATGCTCGAACATGCCCAAAATTTAAAGAAGAACTAGCCATACAGGAAATCAAAATAAGAGAGAAAATTTCGTACTACGATGCAAAGCGAAAAATCACTGCAACCGCTCCCATAAACAACATATCCTACGCGAAAGCAGCATCAATTACCGCAAGACCTACCGCGCACGACGTGAAGGAACTGGCCGAAGCACTGATTCCGTCCATTATGATTTCCCTAAGAAGAATAATCCAAGAAGAAATGAACAAAACAAAAGCATCCACAACAACTGTAGCCGATAGCTTAATGGAAAGTCCAATAGACGTAAACAAAGGAACAGCGGCAAATGAAAAACGAACTTCCACTACCGCAATTTCCTCAGTGGACATACTGTTCCAACAGGCGACAAACACAGCACATGTAAACAGGGAAATCTTCAAACCCCCTGCACCAATAGAAGAGCCAGATAAGCGAAAACGAGGAGGCCCACCTGCCAGAACATCATCAATTTCTGATGACATGTCAGAATCAGAACCGGACCCTAAGAAAGTTTGGGAAAAAACGAATGCAAAAGGATGGGAGAAGGGGAGACTTCGAAATCATGGAACCATAGTGTCAAAGGATCAAACCAAAAATTCTTAACTAATCTCACAATTTACATTTATATACATTTATATCCACACATTTTACATACTTATTTAAAACACAACACTTATTACTTCTATACTTGTCTATATACAGATTTACAGTAAATCACTTATTCACATTCATATTAACACATTCATTAACCGACAATGGCATCAAAAACAACTGAAAACAAACCCAAGAAATATCGGATAAGATGTTTACAAATAAACCTTGGTAAGTCAAAAGCGGCAACAGGCGCCTTGGTAGAAAAAATATCCAGAGACAAAATCCAAATTATTTTCTTACAAGAACCGCACGTCTTCCGTGGAAAGCTCCTTGGTTTCCCAAACACTATAAAGTCATATATCAAAAAGACACGGGCGAACACACAACAAAATCTGCCATCATTATTACGGACCCCTGCATAAGTGTGCTTTTTATCTCGGAGATCAGCGACAATCTTCTTACAGCTATCCAGGTGATTTGTGGGAATATTGAGTTTTACGCAATATCCCAATATTTACCACCACAGGGTAGACCAGTGGAAAGCGACACATTCGAGATCCACCTAGAAGCAATGCAAAAAGCAATTAAGCACCTTAGTCCCAGAGGTGACATTCTCATTGCAGGAGATATGAATGCGAAATCGCATTCCTGGGGAAGCTCAACAGAAGATAAACGAGGTAGGCAACTAGAAAACATGTTTAATGAGTGCCACCTACTTATATTAAATAGTGGCTCAGAGCCTACTTTCGTTGGTCATAATGGCATGAGCTTAATCGATGTTACCCTTGCCAGTAGCAAGCTAAGCGATCTGATATTAAACTGGCATCTACCCGAAGATGACAGCCTATCTGACCATAGATACATAAGTTGGTCAATAGGCCTCGAGTCAGAAACGCACGAACATCTTAGGGGCTTCTGCACAAAATACGCAAATTGGAAAACATTTGAGGAAATAATAATAAGACTAGTAAATTCTATCATACCCAAAATTGACGATTGTAAATCAACAAACGAAATATCGGATTTCGCAAAGGCATTAAATCACGCAATCTTTAAAGCCGCTCAAGATGCAATTCCTGGTCGAAAATCTTTCCAGAATTCAGTTCCATGGTGGTCAAAAGAACTGACAGCCCTCAGGAAAGAAAATAACCATCTAAGACGCAAATATCAGCATAGTACAGGAGCTATCAGAGAAACTAGATATGCGGCCTACAGAAACAAACACCAGGAGTACAAGCGAGCTATCACAGACACCAAGAAACGAAAATGGCAGGAATTCTGCACACGCTCCTCGCGTAGCAATCCATGGGGAGCAGTGTATAGAGTTATAAGAGGAAAGAACTCAAATTCAAAATTCCTAAACACCCTGAAAAACATCCCAACAAATTTGGAGGATACAACACGAGAGCTTCTTAATGCATTTTTCCCGGAAGACGACGGCGACGACACAGAAAAACAAGCTTTATTAAGACAAGAAGTATTAACAGAAAAAGGAGGACCAGAAGACAGAGATTTTACGGTACAGGAAATAGAACGAGTAATTAAATTAATGAATCCCAAGAAGGCACCTGGGGCAGACGGCATTACGTCTGACATAATAAATGCAGCATTCAACATCATACCGTCCACTTTTCTGAGCCTTTACAACAAATGCCTTAACATAGGAGTATTTCCAAGCTGCTGGAAAGAACAGTTAGTAAAGATAGTTCCGAAACCAAATAAACCAGGAAACTCGGTTAAGGATTTTAGACCTATTAGTCTACTCCCAGTAGCTGGAAAAATCCTAGATTCTCTACTTATCTCCAGAATTGAATACCACATACAAACCAACGATCTCCTCCACCAAAACCAATATGGTTTCCGGAAGGGCGTGAGCACAGTAGACGCTATAAATAGAGTCAAAAGCTTCATTAAGGAATGCAGGTCCAATAGGGTGTACTGCGCCATAGTCGCACTTGACATAACTGGGGCATTTGACAATGCCTGGTGGCCTCTAATAATACACAAGTTGATCAACAACAGATGCCCCAACAACCTAATCAACCTAGTACGAGACTATTTCCATGAGCGTAGTGCCATAATATCGGAACCAGGTATTTCAGTCCGGAAGTCCGTTCAAAAAGGCTGCCCTCAGGGATCCATATCAGGTCCCACATATTGGAAAATATTGTACAACACGATCTTCGACATAAAGCTGCCTGAAAGAACCAGCATAATCGCATATGCTGACGATACGATGTTAATGGTATCAAGCAACACAAAATTTGGACTGAAGGAAAAGACAGACCGGGCCTTGGATGCATTGCGATTATGGGCACTCGACTGCAAGCTAAATTTTAACGCCTCGAAGACGGAGGCATTGTTTTTTGGCAAATCACCTAATCAAAGACGACCACAATTTAGCCTTGGAGGAATCACACTTAAATGCCAGGAGAACATAAAATATTTAGGGGTCATCATTGACAGAAATCTCAACTTCAAAGAACACATAAAACAAGCATGCATTACAACAAAGCAGCGCTGCTCAAAACTATGGCTCGTATCCAGGAAGGAATGGGGTCTGGGGAGAGCAAATATATCACTAATTTATCGTGGCGCTATAGAACCAGGGCTGCTATACGGTGCTTCAGTATGGTACAGTGCATGTGGGATTAGGGAAAAACAAAAACTCCTAGGAGTACAGAGGAAATGCACTATAATTGCAGCGAGAGCTTACCGCACTGTTTCAACAGAAGCTGCGTGCATTATCTCCGGGTTTCTTCCGGTTGACCTTAGACTAAAAGAGATTGCTTTATACGGATCCAAGCAATCCATGGATGAGGACACAATAAGAGAA
The DNA here is from genome assembly GCA_944588485.1 of Phosphuga atrata. Lineage (NCBI taxonomy): Eukaryota > Metazoa > Arthropoda > Insecta > Coleoptera > Silphidae > Phosphuga > Phosphuga atrata. The sequence goes on along the minus strand of OX155893.1, from coordinate 67,375,124 downwards.
CTCACCGGAGTTAACGCGTCTCCGAACATGATAGAAAGAAAAATCAACATGTCTCTAATTAAACATCCAGCTGACATAACACTAATAAATTACTGCTTTACACATAGCAACACCTATAGTATCACTATATATACAGATGGTTCTAAATCAGAATCGGGCGTAGGGGCTGCATTTGTTTTGTATGTTAAAGAAGTTGAGATTCACAATGAGACTATGAGGCTTGAAAAATATTGCTCCATATTTCAGGCAGAACTCTTGGCAATTAACAGGGCACTAAGACACATTCTATCGAACAACAGATCAATCCCAGAATGTTCCATCCTCTCGGATAGCAGAGCCGCTCTCGAAGCCTTAAAACATATGACCTCGCCAACCGAACTGCTTCTGGATACATGGCAGTTAATACAGGAAGTCCGAAAAACAGTGAAGCTCCAGCTGCACTGGATAAAGGCTCATGTGGGTCACGCAGGAAATGAAAGAGCGGACTCCCTAGCAAGACAGGCCTCTGGAACGGAGAAAGCAAACGAGGAAGTCGAACTTATACCAATTACATTTAAAACAATTCCAGGACAGGCTATAAAAAACGGCATATCAGCAAAAATCAAGAGAGAATGGCAAGAGCGATGGAATAATGCCACAACCGGTCTGTGGACCAAAAAATTCATACCAAATATAGAGGCATGGATTAACATAGACATAAGACCTACACATCACATGGTCCAGCTGATAACTGGCCACGGAAATTTTAAAGCCTATTTATACAGATTTGGTAAAAGACAATCTCCGCTTTGTGCATGCGGTGAGGAGGAAACCGCCGCCCATGTTCTCTTTAGATGTCCGCTCACGGAGAACTGGCGAAAACAATCAGCAGCCAGTATGGCTAAGGCAGGATGCCACTGGCCACGGACCGAAGAGGACTTGACTACAATCGTGAAAAATAACAAATGGTGGATGACCTTCAATAGAAACTGTAAAAAATTAAAAAAACTGGACCACGATCTAACCACTTAGACTAAATTCTGACATTCAATTTCTCCCGCTTATAGTATTTGTACAATTTTTATGTAATATTCTAACGTATAGTGTAAATATGTAACAGTAATGCAGTATAGTGTAATATGTAACAATATGTTGTGATAATACGATGTAATAATACCCATGTAACTAGCTATGAAACCAGCATAATGTCTAACCAGATGGAGTGCTGGTCACATAAGCAAAACATTTCTTATGTGAATAAACAAATAAGATGTCTAGTCTTGTCTGTCTAGTCTTGTCTGTCTAGTCTTGTCTGTCTAGTCTTGTCTGTCTAGTCTTGTCTGTCTAGTCTTGTCTGTCTAGTCTTGTCTGTCTAGTCTTGTCTGTCTAGTCTTGTCTGTCTAGTCTTGTCTGTCTAGTCTTGTCTGTCTAGTCTTGTCTGTCTAGTCTTGTCTGTCTAGTCTTGTCTGTCTAGTCTTGTCTGTCTAGTCTTGTCTGTCTAGTCTTGTCTGTCTAGTCTTGTCTGTCTAGTTTTGTCTGTCTAGTCTTGTCTGTCTAGTCTTGTCTGTCTAGTCTTGTCTGTCTAGTCTTGTCTGTCTAGTCTTGTCTGTCTAGTCTTGTCTGTCTAGTCTTGTCTGTCTAGTCTTGTCTGTCTAGTCTTGTCTGTCTAGTCTTGTCCGTCTAGTCTTGTCTGTCTAGTCTTGTCTGTCTAGTCTTGTCTGTCTAGTCTTGTCTGTCTAGTCTTGTCTGTCTAGTCTTGTCTGTCTAGTCTTGTCTGTCTAGTCTTGTCTGTCTAGTCTTGTCTGTCTAGTCTTGTCTGTCTAGTCTTGTCTGTCTAGTCTTGTCTGTCTAGTCTTGTCTGTCTAGTCTTGTCTGTCTAGTCTTGTCTGTCTAGTCTTGTCTGTCTAGTCTTGTCTGTCTAGTCTTGTCTGTCTAGTCTTGTCTGTCTAGTCTTGTCTGTCTAGTCTTGTCTGTCTAGTCTTGTCTGTCTAGTCTTGTCTGTCTAGTCTTGTCTGTCTAGTCTTGTCTGTCTAGTCTTGTCTGTCTAGTCTTGTCTGTCTAGTCTTGTCTGTCTAGTCTTGTCTGTCTAGTCTTGTCTGTCTAGTCTTGTCTGTCTAGTCTTGTCTGTCTAGTCTTGTCTGTCTAGTCTTGTCTGTCTAGTCTTGTCTGTCTAGTCTTGTCTGTCTAGTCTTGTCTGTCTAGTCTTGTCTGTCTAGTCTTGTCTGTCTAGTCTTGTCTGTCTAGTCTTGTCTGTCTAGTCTTGTCTGTCTAGTCTTGTCTGTCTAGTCTTGTCTGTCTAGTCTTGTCTGTCTAGTCTTGTCTGTCTAGTCTTGTCTGTCTAGTCTTGTCTGTCTAGTCTGTCTAGTCTTGTCTGTCTAGTCTTGTCTGTCTAGTCTTGTCTGTCTAGTGTTGTCTGTTTATTCTTTTCTGTCTAGTCTTTTCTGTCTAGTCTTGTCTGTCTAGTCTTGTCTGTCTAGTCTTGTCTGTCTAGTCTTGTCTGTCTAGTCTTGTCTGTCTAGTCTTGTCTGTCTTGTCTTGTCTGTCTAGTCTTGTCTGTCTAGTCTTGTCTGTCTAGTCTTGTCTGTCTAGTCTTGTCTGTCTAGTCTTGTCTGTCTAGTCTTGTCTGTCTCGTCTTGTCTGTCTAGTCTTGTCTTTCTTGTCTTGACTGTCTAGTCTTATCTGTCTAGTCTTGTCTGTCTAGTCATGTCTTTTTTTTTTGAGGACGTAGCAAGCACTTTCAGTTAACTTGACAAGTGGCCCTCCTGAAATCACGAGCATCTTGCTACCGCTGCAAGCATAACCTCAAGATGTCGTTGTCGTACGATAGAATTCTATATTTTTATTTATACATCCCCCATTCACTATAAGTGTTTAGGGGTTCTGGAACTTAATTATTGATTTTTTCTGTTTATTTTTGTCACTGCATTCGTCGTTGTTCGTCGAGTTCTTTTTGTGTAATATTCTCTCTTATCATGTTTTCTGTATATGACCAGTATTGTGCTGATTTAAGCATTACGTCCACCAGTGTCTGTACTTCGAGCGTCGAATTTGTCTGTTTCATCCACATTTCTCTTTCTGGGGTCCTCCTTTCGCACTCGAAAATGGTATGTTGAGGGGTGTCTGCGTTCCCAAAGTACACACAATAGTCGTCGGAGGCCGTGAAAATAGTCGCCGTGAAATAAATCAAGGTGAAAGATTAGTAAAAGATTTAGCCGTAAAATATCCGGGATGGAATATAAAGGATCCGGAAGAAATATTACAATAGCTATTTTTTTACTACTTTATCTTTAGCAAAGCATTTATTGTATGGAACCTAACAATTGTAGGAACATCGAAAAAAGATAAAAAATACATTCCAGTAGACATGCTAGCATCTAAAGATCATGAATTCTCTTCTCTATTTGTGTTTCGTGAAAAAGTCACTATATGCTCTTATGTTCCTAAAAAAAAGAAAGTTGTTATACTTCTATCTACGATGCACTCAGATGCAGCAATTTGCAGCGAAGACAAAAAAAAGGAACCAGAAATTGTTCAGTATTATAATAAAACAAAAACTGGTGTGGATATTATGGATAAGATGTTGGGCCGTTACACAAGCCACAGAAGGACTAACCGATGGTCTCTCGCATTTTTTTAATATTTTGGATATCGCCAGTCTTGCCAGCTATATTATTTATCATCTAAGTAACAAAATGATGAAAAAGACAAACGAGCGCCGATTATTTTTACGAAAATTAAGTGAAGAATTATGTATGCCAGCGATTCAAGAACGATCTCAAATTATGCAAATTATGAGAAATTTCACCACTAGGATTGCTATAGAAAGCATCTATGGTAATCTAATAGATCCTACAAGCGGGACAACAAAATCAAGTGAGTCAGACGGGTCTTCTGAACAAACAGATTCCACTGGACGTAAAATTGTAGGATATATCATGTTATCGATGAACATATCATGATATCGATGAACATTCAAAAGCAATTGTAAAATGTGACGCATGTTTCCAATAATAAATTGAGTATAACAATATTTTGTATAATATATGTATAATTTATAATAAGTTATAAGTTATTTTATATAAGTTATAATAAAATTAATTAAAAGTTAAATATAACGGATATATATTTATTTATATAATAAGTAATATTTTTTATCCCTAAAAATAAGTTTAATTCTATATTTATGTTTGGGGTACCCGGGTATTGGACAACGGGGTATTTGACTTTGAGTCCAAAAAGTTTATATATTTCTTGGCATATTATTAATTTATTAATTTTTTTATTATTTTAATTTTAATTATTATATTTTTTTTAATTTTAATTATTAATTTATTATTAATGTATATGAATCGATGTCAATAGACTCAAATAACGAGGATCTGAAAGGATTTGATAATTTTTCGTTAAATACAGAAGATATGTAAGTAAGAACATGCAAAAGGGTACCTGGGTATCCGATTATTGACATAAGTGTTATTGTTTGTTTTAGTAACGGCTCTTGCCCAGACCGGAGCGCCGTACAGCAGAGTTGATTGGACCACCGAGCAGATGAGCCTTCTCTTACTACTTTTTGGTCCACTAGTACTGGGCTTTAGTTTTTCCAAAGCTGAGGTGGTTTTAAGGGCTTTTGTCGTAATTTTTTTGACATGCTCCTTCAAAGAGAGCTTTCTGTGAGTGGTTACTCCCAGGTATGTAATTGCTTCTTTGGGAGTGATCTACCTCTTTAATTTGAAAAGTAATAGGTCCAACGGTTCTGTTGCCTATTAACAGTACAGATTCTGTTTTTTGGGGAGCTAATTTTAATGTTTTTTTTTTAGCCATTCATCCACTTGTTTCATGGCCATGTATGTGCGACTCATTATCTCTTCCTCTGTCTTCCCCATTGCAACAATGGCTAGGTCGTCGGCGAATCCTATTATTTGCACTCCGTCCGGCAAAATTAGTCTTAACAGATCGGACCCAGGACTGAGCCCTGTGGAACACCACTGTACACTTGTACACTAGCGATTTCAGTGCCAATTTCGAATAAAATTCTCCTGTTGGATAGATAGCTGCGAAGTAATCTCAACAGGTATTGGGCAAAGTTCCTCCTAGGCAGTTCTTCCATAATATTTCGCCATGCGACCGAGTTGAATGCGTTTGTCACATCGAGGTTTATCAATGCGCTAATCTTCCGTGTTGTCCGCGTACCAGCTGAGGCATTCTCTGCCATTCCAACAACTCTCATGATAGCATCTACCGTCGACCTTCCTTCCCTGAACCCATATTGTCTGCCCGAGAGTTTGCTGTTTGCCTTTATCCAGCTCTGTCTTAATTCTATCAAGTAACATCTGTTCAAGGAGCTTTCCTGCGACATCCAGTAAGCAAATGGGGCGATAGGAGGCAGGCTCATGTATAGGTTTTTCTCCCTTTCTTAGGAGCACCAGGTTGGCCTTTTTCCACATTTCTGGAAAAATTCCGCTTCTTAGAATTCTGTTTATTGTTTCTAAAATGAAGTTTGGCTGGCTGTTGACCACAATTTTAATAATTTCTGGAGGAAGATTATCTGCGCCTGGTGTTCTGCCGTTTCTAAGTCGTTTAGTGGCGCTAAGTAGTTCTTCACTAGAGAATTCCAATACTTCGCTTACGTCCGGTAGTTCCCATTCTAGCTTTTCGTGAGTTGGAAAGGGAACCTTCACCACTTCTATCATCTGTTCCATCGTTAGTTGCACGTTCGGGTGCCTTACCTTGAGCTCCCGTGTAGCAATCGAATACGCGTCACCCCACATATATGTGTCAATTTTATTGCAAAGTTGTCGCCAGTGTTCCCTTTTGGCTTGGTACAGCTCAGTACGTAGCGTCTTTTTCGATGTGGAATACAAGCTTCTATGCATTTCTACTGACTCTGCGGTTGCCTTTCTTTTAAGTTTCCGCTGGTAGGTAGGTCTTGCGGAAATACACGAGGCTCTCATTTCAGCGATTTTATCGCTCCACCAATATACTTGTTTTCATTTCCTGTATTTTTTCCTCGGGACAAGAGTGGCATTACATATTCTCTCCAAGGCTGAGCGAATTTGGGATACACATCTACAGTTATTTGAAAAAAATATATATACTTGTGGTTACTTAACGTTTCCCGCGTGAGTAACTGCCAGTTTCTAATGTTCCCTACCAGTTTCCCCGAAGTAAGAGTTATGTCCAATATGGAGGAGCTACTGCTGCCCCTTCGAAAGTGGGTGAATTTCCAACATTGCATACGTAGAAGTGTAGCTCTGCCACCCAGTCCGGCACAATGTCTCCTCGCTTATCAGTAGTTGGGCATCCCCAGTATGGGGATTTCGCATTGAATTCCCCCCCCCCCCCACTACCGTAGGTTTTGTTTTGCTCCTTATTTTCTGGCCAAGCGCGACCAGCGATAGCTCTAGTTTTTGTAGATTGTCGTTTGGTGATAGATAGCAGCTGACTACGATTATTTCGTCGAGCTCAATCCATACAAATCCTAGCCCACTTCCATAGTTTCTAACCGGCATATTTGGATTATTAAGCATAATAGCTGAATCCTTCCTTTGATCGGCGAACCAATCTCCCTTGACTGTTTTTTTGTTCGATTCACTGATTATGATGATATCCACTTTCATTTCATGAGTTGTGGCCTTCATTAGGTCTTGAGCAGCTCGACTGCGCATCGCGTTTATTTGCAGGAACTGTAAAGTAATTTCTACAAATTTCTATACCCATTCCCAGGACTCATTTTCATTGTTTTTATCCCCGTTCTGTTCCAGAATACTATTTTTATTTGCTCCTTTTCTTCCTTATTCCTCTCGGTGTTCGTTTTCCGTTTTCTGTCCTGTCGTCTTTTTCTTGTGCTCTTATTCAAAAACTTGCTGTATTTAGCTCCCCCTTTTCATCATCTCACTTAAACCCTTTTCCCTCTATCCATATCTTTTTATAACCGATTTTCACCCGCAGTCCTTTTCACCCGCAGAAGAGCTTCTTTGGCTAGCGCTCTTAAATCCTTCTGTATGTCTCTTTCCTTCCTCGTCAGATCGTCTTCTATGTATACTCTCTTTTCTTTTTTTTTCTCTTAGTTTCCTCTTATTTTCCATAACTTTCCGCTTATCACCCCAGATCCCAAGTTCGGTTACCAACATTTTTTCTCCACTTACTTTATACATCTCTTTCGCCGTCACTACTACCTCTAATTCTGCCTTTATCCATTTTTCCAGATTCTTCTAGTTCTCACATTCCTCTTCGTCCAGTCCCGTTTCTACCATATTCTATTTTCTCAGTTTTTTTCCTTCTATTCCATTCTCTCCTCCAGTCTTTCCATTTTTTCATTTAGTTCCATCTATTCTCTTTCCCATTTTTCTTCCTTTTCGCGCATCAAATTTTTCAAATGTTTTCCCGGCCCATCTTCCGATTCTCTTCCTTTATCTCCCCTACATCCTCCACATTTTTTTTCAGCATCATCATTTCCTCACCCATTTCCTCTTTAGCCGGTGATCTTTCCAGTTTTTTTACTTTTTCGAAAGGGATTAATTCTTTCTTGTGATTCTCGTCCTTCTTCTCTTTTTCTTTTATATTCTTCGTCTCGCTCGCTCTTACTATCACTTTTTCATTTTTATCGCGCGCCGTTAAAAGAAAAAACACACGTCACAAAAAAAGAAATGTACAAAACCCGTTCCACAAAATACGTCCGCTCGGTTCAACTGCTCGATTTGGGATGTCGTTGTATAAACCTATATTCAGCTTCTGTTTTCTGCCAAGCCCTTTCGTCGCATATTTTCTGTGACATTATATTGTATATTAAACTATCCATCACTTACCACTGTTCTTCGGACTGAAGCATAACAGTGGCAAGTGATGGATGGCATAATATACAATATCACATCACAGAAAATATGTGACGAAAAACAGGAGCAGAACCAACATAGGTTTATACAATCACCTAATCTAACCTGGGTTAAACCAACGGTCCTTGTCACATTGTCCTATACTGGATCGAGAATTCGCGCTGCCACGCGTATGTGGTCTTGAGTTATTTGCCGCTTCGTAGTGGGCAACCTAACCTTATCTGGTTTAAACCAACGGTCCTTGCAACATTGTCCTATATTGGATCGAGAGAATTGTTTAACGCTTCGCGGTGGACAACCTAATCTAACCAGGTTTAAACCAACGGTTCTTCCAAAATTGTCCTATATTGGATCGAGGTTTTTCGCTGATTTATATGTTGCTTTGCGGTGGGCAACCTAAGCTAACCTGGCTTAAAGCAAAGGTCCTTGCTAGAACAAACAAACCCATGGCGCTACAGTCCAGGAAGGGCCTTGGCCTCCTCCCACAGCCTACACTTGTGCACAAGTGTAGGGGAGCCCTTACAGTTTTTAACGTTGTTTCGAGGCAGCTTTTTACTGCGATGACTTTGCCAGAGCCATCTACAGGAGAGCGGTGACTTATTTTTCGTTGTTACATTCGGTCCTTGATACATTGTCTATTGGATCGAGATTTCGCGCCGCCGCGCGTAGTGGTTTTGATTTGTATGCCGCTTCGCGGTGGGCAACCTAATCCAACCTGGGTTAAGCCAACAGTCCCGTGCTATATAGGATCGAGAGTTCTCGGTGCCGCGCATATGTGGTCTTGATTTATTTGCCGCTTCGCGGTGGGCAACCTAAGCTAACCTTTTTCTTACGGAGTGGGCTTTTCGAGTTGAAGTCTCTAGAGATGATCTTTGGGCCATTTTGGTTTTGGATAGTCTCAGAGAGTTCGGTTAGGTAGTCCTCCAGTTCGCTCTTGGTGTGTTTGTTGATACGTAGCACGAATAGATTGTGACGCGCGCTCCCTCGCACCAGGATGATCCGTTGCCGCTACAATAGGTTGTTGCACACTTTGACGCCGGTGTCGGCCTGGGCATCTACTGCCCAGGCGTTGTTACTCACGTGATGTTTATTTGGTTCCGTTACCAGTAGCACGTCAGCTTTGTATTTGGATCTATTTCGATAAAGTAGGTCCTGGGCTTTGCGGCATCTATTTATTTTAAGTTGTAGGTAGGTACTTGATCATTTCTATTAGTCGGTCTGGTGCGTCTTGCTTCCGCTAGGGCTTTCCTGAAGGCGGGGCAATTTACCGAGTTCGCTCGATGTCCATGGGTCTCACATACAGGGCAATACTCTTCGCCCTTGCAGTCCTGCGCAATGTGTCCTTCCTGTCCACATCGGAGACACATCTTTAGCCTATACAGCCTATAGCCTATACAGACAGCACCTATGGAATTTTGTTACGTTGAGTCTCTTTTGGATTTTGCACTCGAGCATTCCTATGATGATCTTACCTTTTTTGATAAGGGTGCTTGCGTGCTTTGGGTGACAGTTGCGGCCTAACTATCGCCATAGGCCGGTCTTCGGCCGCGGATCGTTATTTCCAGGTTAGAGTTGCCTAGCGCGCTTTTTATTGAGCCTGCACTCCTTTATGTGGAGAACGGTGTCGTCAGAAATGACACGTATGTCTAGATCCAGGCGGTTTCCTTTGATGTGGTCTCTAAAGGTCCTACCATTTTTACCTCTTACTTCCAGGAGGAGCTCCCCTGCTTTAGCTACCTTCTCGACTTTGGTTATCGAAACTCCTGGAAGGATAGGGTCTACCTCTGCCCTGACCATTTTTAGTAGGTCTGTGCAGGCACTTCCATCGGCTTGTATAATAACGGCCTCTGTGGTCCTTCTTCTGTCGTTTGTCCTTAGGGAAGGAACCGTGGCTGAGGGTTGCGGAGCTCTTTTTAGAATCTCGGATCAAGTGAACTGCTATGCCTGGGTTGTTCTCATAGCTGGCTGCGGTTCTTGGGGGCAGTAGACTCTAATAATTATATCCGAGCGAGCAAAATATATTCCAGCATTTTTTTGGCCATGGGCTAGTCCTCGATTCTCGTCTTATGGATCGCCAGATTTTTTTACCCATTTTTCTTCATGGTGGTCCTTAGCGCCGTAGCACAGTCAAAGAAGTCCTTTGGATCGGTGGGGGCATCTTCGCCCCCATCATTTGATGGTCATGTCTCCCTTATCTTTGGGAATGCCGCTGGAGCGTCTCAGGTAAACGACTTTACCCGGTTCTGGCTTCTGCTTGGCTGTTTCTTCAGGCCCCGCGAATGCTGTTGTCAGAGTTTTTGGTACCCCCTGGTCCGGGTTTAGGTTTGTGTGGACAAACCAGGCAATATCCCACTCTGTGCAGGTTTTAAGGGCGTTTCCGTGCCGTTCCTTGATCTTCCGGTATGCTAGCAGAGGCCATTACATACCGGACACCATTTGTAAGCCCTCGTATGTCGTTCCTTGTTCAATTTGTTTTAACAATTTTGTCAGTTGTTCCTCCTGTTTTGGTGGGAGTGTTTGCGTGCTTGTTCTGCGTATTACGGCTCTTGGGCTGCTTTTTTTGCGTATATTATCGTCTCTCTGCACGTCCTGGTCGTATGTCGGGATCTCGGCCTTTTCCCATTTATGATTTTCCAGCCAATTCTGTACGGAACTTCTGTTCATGGTGTCTATGTTTTTTTTCATTTTCAAAAACTAGTTCCTTTATTTCCCTTTTTGTGTTTTGGTTTTGACAATTTTGACAATTTTTCGAAGGTTATAATTTGCTTCGAAATTGTTTCTATTGCCTCTTTTAGGGTGAAGGCTATTGGGCTCTCTACTTTCCTTGTAGGTTCCGGCTCTTTGAATGATGTATTCAACAATTTCCATTTTTTTTTTTCGAGAAGTCCCTACCTAGCGAGTTACACCTTTGGTGCAGGCGCTTTGGTGTCGTGACCCTCGAAAACGATTACATCAGAACTTATATTTCTCCCTGTTCTTCCAGTAGCAGTTCCTTGCACTCCGGCCTGGTCACCTACCAGGAGTCTTGGGCGGCCGTTGGATGACGGTCGGGGGGAGCTCGCTCGCAGACTCCCTGCACCGACCGGCACTGAGGTATCCCTATTCTGCGCCGTAAACGAAATCTCCTTATTTGTATGCATAGTCATAATTTTAAGGGCTGTCCGACCTAGACCCGCGCCAATGGATCCAGGGAACTTTTTTTGTTTGAGAGGATTTTCCCCTCTCTGGGTATCTATGTTGGTCTGGTCCTTTTCCATTGATCTGTCTGATCTGGGTAACCTTGGAAAACGTAACCTATGCTAACCTGGGTTAAACCAACTTTCCTCATTGTCACATTGTCCTATATTGGATCGAGAGTTCGCGCTGCCGCGCGTATGTGGTCTAGATTTATATGCCGCTTCGCGGTAGACAACCTAATCTTTTTGGAATATGTGTAAATTTACTAGTACGGTACTGCATCGAAGACGATGCTAAGAGAGTGGGGATAAGAGAGAGAGAGTGTGCGCCAAGTGTGTACATGGTGAATGAAGAATGAAGATTAAGCGAGAAGTTAATTATTGATTATATAGAAGAAGTTATTATTTAGTTATTAGTATGCAATTGTAAATTGTAAGTTAATAAATATTCATTAAGTTCTGCAACCGAGTCTTCCGATTTATTTTAACATCTGCTACCATGTTAAAATAAATCGGAAGACTTGGTTGTAGCATGGTTTCAATTAAAAAAAAAAACTCGCTTGAAAATAAGAACATAAAAAACGTGATAACGCAGAAAAGAATAAATCTAAGTTTAAAATGGCTGATGAAATTAAAATACAGATGTTTAATGGAAAAGATAACAGTATTTGGACAAAAACGAATCTCATGATTTTTGAAATGGAAAAAATGCGATGTTGTAACAATGAGATTAAAAAATGAAACAGATAAGCCTGATACATGGGATGATAATAATCTAAAAGCAATGAATTACATTTATAGCAGTATCTTAAATGAACAAATGCAATTTGTTGGAGAAGAAGAATCAGCATTTGGTATAATGAGGAAGTTTGATCAAATATATTTAAAATAATCTACAGCTTTGCAGATATGTGTGAGAAACAGATTGGAAAAGATAAAGTTAAAAGATTATGATGATTCCAGTACATTCTATATAGATTTTGAAAAAATAATAAAAAAGCTGAAAAATTCTGGAGAAATGTAAGTGAAAAAGAAAAATTATTTTTTTTGTACACTATCAGACTCATTTAGTTATATTGGAGATTTAATAGATAATTTAGTAGCCGTAAAAGAATCAGATCAAACGTGTAAATTTGTCAAAAATATAATCCAAATGTGGGAATTAAGAGATAAGGGAGAGAGATAACTGTAATCAAAATAAATCAAGCGCGTTTAAGGTAAAAAGAAAATTTCAAAGGTTGTTGAAAACAACTGGATATTTGAAAATTAATTGTAGAAACATGGGTCCAAGAAGAAGTACCGGAAGAGGTTGCAGTAGTTCAGAGGCACAGTGGTTGGAAGCAGGTCGTCCAACACAGTACCAATTTCAGCAGCACCAAGGCAACAGGACCAGAGGATATGGAGACCGGATTATGCAGTCTGCCGATACAATGGGTTTCATGAAGGACTAGGCAGCATTTGACGGCAACAAAATGAAGGCGAACGGCAACGAGACGTTAGATATCATGGGCGTAATCGTTCGTACCTGAATGTAATAGACGTTAATACAGTAGCAATACACTTTTTAAATGATAATAGAATTAATTGTGTATTAGATAGCGGGTGTACTGACCATAAAATTAATAAGGATTTATATTATTATGACCATGTAGATTTAGACATATCTGTTGATGTTAAAGTAGGAGATGATAGAATCTTAATAGCGACAAAAATTTGAAATAGCAAATGTTATTTTATTGTTCATTATAGGAAGATACAAGTTAATATATTAAATGTATTTTATGTTAAAATTAAGGATATGGATCGAAATTTGAATTTGATCGAAGTTTTGCTACAGTTACAGATAAAAATAAAATTGTTTCAATAGCTACATTTATATATTTATATACATATATATATATATATATATATATATATATATATATATATATATATATATATATATATATATATATATATATATATATATATATATATATATATATATGCTATTTGAGGTTTTCGCGGATAGATACCTGCGTTGTATTGTTTTCTCGCGGATTCCGCGTTGATGCTGAGGGCTGGCTCTGAAAAGAACCGGATTCTCGACGTTTCGGCAAACTAATATTCGCCATTCTCAAGAGATATATGCGTCCGTACGGCTCAATCGTTAGACGCATACTGAGAGCTCGTTCGTGCGATGCGACTGCTTATAGCTGTCTGGCTTCGGGTCATGCGCGTTGTGTGCGGTGCTTCGTCTCGGTTGTTTGTTTGTCTTGTTGGTCGTACTTGAGTCTGGGGTGTCTGGGATTGCATTTTGAGGGCGAATATGATCGGTCGCCATGCTGGGGGCAGTCTCAAGGAACCGTGTTCATTCAGTAGTCTCGTTTTTCTATCTCTATGGCTTCTCTGTGTACTCGTGACATTTCGTGGCTAATCTGTGCAACAGTCCTTGAATTTCTAAAGTCTATCCAGTGACGGGTGTTTGTGTGTTGGACAAATGTTCTTGAATCCTAGCAGATATTTTTCTATTGGTACGGCCAATGTAGGTTCGTTCACATGTTCCGCAAGGTATTTCGTAAATTCCATGGGATTCTAACGGGATGGTGTCTTTAACGCTGCGTAGCATCGAGGATATTTTCTGGTTAGGTTTGAAAATGGTGTCGATGTTGTGCCTTTTAAGGATTCTGGCGATTTTGTCAGTCGATTTTGTCATGAACATATGGTAGGTATGCTGTGCTAACGGGTTTCTGGCGTGCTTCAGTTCTTTGGCGTTCTGTTGTACTGTTCTCTGTACGACGGAAAGCTCTGGATATTAAGCTGTTTGAATATCCATTTGAAGAAAGAGCTTTTCGTAAGTTCCTCAATTCTTTCGGTAAGTTAAGCTGGCCGGCTAGTCTTTTGGGTCGGGTGGTAAGAGTGTTGACTACAGATGCTAGTTGTTTGGGATGATGGTGCGAAGAAGCGATCAGATATCTGTCTGTGTGGGTTGGTTTCCGGTACACAGTGTGGCTCAAAGTGCCGTCAGGTTTCTTCTGTACCCAAACATCCAAGAAAGGAAGTTGTTGATGCTTTTCTATCTCCATTGTGAATTTAATTTGGTCGTGTTGGGAGTTGAGATGGTTAAGGAATTTGTCCAGCTCTGGTCTGCCGTGGGGCCAGATTACAAATGTGTCGTCAACATATCTTAACCAGAGTGTAGGTTTAAGTGTGGCTGATGAGATTGCCTTTTCCTCAAAATCTGTAAGAAATATGTTGGCTATTACTGGGGATGGAGGTGAGCCCATTTGTGCTCCTAGGACTTCTTTGTATATTTGACTATCGTACCTGAAGTATGTATTCTTTAAACAATGTTCTGCCAGATCTGATACATACTTTTCTGGTTTTAATTTTGATCTTATGATGTTTAAGGCCTCAGGGACCGGTACTTTTGTGAATAAAGATACAATATCAAAGCTCACAAGGAGGTGGCCGGGCTGGAGTTTATGATTTTTCAGTATGTCTATGAAGTGTTCAGCATAGCGGACATAGGATTCACAATCTTCGGCGTATGGTTGTAAACATTTTGCTATATGTTTCGCAAGAAGTTGGACCGGTGAACCAACGGAGCTTACTATTGATCGTAGTGGGGCTCCATCTTTGTGGGTCTTTGGTAAACCATATATCTTGGGACACCGTGAAGATTTCTCCATTGGTATAAAATAATTCATTGTTTCCTTGTCAATGCTAGAGCTTAGGATCTTTTGTCTGGTAGTTTTCTTAAGATAGGTTGTGGGGTTCGTTGTACTGGGTAGATAAGCTGGATCATATAAGATTGTGGTCATTTTTTGTTTGTAGTCAGCACTGTTCATAACTACAGAGCAATTTCCCTTGTCAGCTGGTAGGACGAAAATGGGATTGTTTTCTCTTAGTTCCTTGAGGGCTTTGAATTCCTCGTATGAGATATTTCTTGTCGGTGGTTTGGCAGATCTTAAAATGTGGCATGTTTCCTGTCTTATTGTCTCGGCTAATGTGGCAGGGAGTTGTGAGATAGCAGTCTCGACACCAGTGATTATGTCTTCTTTGAGAAGGCGAGTTCTTGCTATTGCAAAGCTAAAACCCTTGGCCAGTACGGTTTTGGTAGGTTCGTCTAGGGGCTGGTCTGAAAGATTGTAAACCACTTTGTCGATGTTGAGTGGTTTTGGTGCAGGTTTTGGTCTCCGTCTGAGAAGGTTGTATTTTTCTTTCTGTCTATTGGTAATTATTAATCTATTCTGTTCGGCTCTATTGTAAGATATTACGTCTATATGTTGCCAGAGAAGAGGGTGTAGCGTAGTGGTTAGAGCTATATGGGTTGTCAGGATATTTCGACTGATGCTGTCAAGTTTCTGTCGTTTGGTTTGGATTTCGTCCCGAAGCAAAGCTTGGCTTGCGTTGTGTAGTATTTTGTTTGACCTGGCTGTCGGATTTTGGTGTGACAGCCTCATACAGACGGGTGTTATGTCTGTATCTCTACAGCGACGTAAAAATGCTAAACCGCATAATAATTGAGAGCGCTTTGTCCGTTGTTTCTCGAAACTACGGGTGAGGTGGTAAATTTCATGCCCGTGGAGGTTTATAATGTTGTATTTGAGGTTTTCGCAGATAGATACCTGTGTTGTATTGTTTTCTCGGGGATTCCGCGTTGATGCTGAGAGTTGGCTCTGAAAAGAACCGGATTCTCGACGTTTCGGCGAACTAACATTCGCCATTCTCAAGAGATATATGCGTCCGTACGGGTCAACCGTTAGACGCATACTGAGAGCTCGTTCGTGCGATGCGACTCCTTATAGTTGTCTGGCTTCGGGTCATGACTTTGAAAGAATTTATTTTATTCAATCAATTTATCTCGTTATCCATAGCTTGTCTCCATAATTCAGATTCATTGCTTAGCATAGCCTCTTCATATTTTATTTGACTATCTGCATTTACAAAGTTAACAAAAATACAATTTGAATTTACACCATACCTATTAGGTTAATTTCTTACTCTTTTAGATTTCTTCAATTCAATTTCTTGTTCATTATTTTCATTGCTATAAGCATGTATACTAAATCCCATATTTTCTATTTCATCTTTTTTATCACTTACATCACTCATAGAATTGTTTTCATCATTTTCATCAATAATATCAACATGTCTGGCTACTATGATTTTGCTCTTTATTTAAATTCTATATCCGACGCTTCCATAACACAATATTTTTCCTTAATCCCATTTTGATTTTCTTTTTGCTTAAGTTACTCGTACATAAACTTTACTACCATGCAAATGTAAATCAACTATGTTTGGTTTATTCACAGTAAGGATTTCACATGGGGTTTTATTTTCTATTGTATTTACCTAATTACTTCAGGCCAAAATCTTTTATTAACTTTAGCTTCTGATAATAAACATCTTGCTGTGTCCACTATCGATCAATTGTATCGTTCAGCTGTACCATTTAATTGGTGAACATAAGTTGGACAGGGTTCCAAAATTATACCTTTTTTCCCTAGCTAGACTAGCAATATTTTTGTTTAAATACTCCTTCCCATTAACACATCTCAGCTTTTTGATTTTTTTATCAGTCAGGTTTTCAAGAGAATTTATATAATCAATGAAACATTCATATACTTCAGCATTTGATTTAATTGTATATACTATTGCTGCTTTGCTATAATCATCTATAAATGATAAGAAATATATTACGCCATTGTAACCAATTGTTCGTTGTGAACCATTTAAGTCTGTATGAACTATTTCTAGAATCTCCTTGGCTGTAGTTCTCTTTTTCTTAAAGGGTAAACTACGCATTTTGTTCCTTATACAAATGTCGCATTTAAAATACTTCGATTCTTATTCATTTGGTAATCCCTCTACCAATTCTTTTTTACACCACGTCTCTAAATAATTAAAGTTAATATATCCTAATATTCAACGAAATTTTTCTTTCAAAGTCATATTATCATTAGTTTTCACAGCTACATTGGATTCTTTCATATCAATCTTACTATACATTTTATTTAAACCTCTTTCTTTAACTGCAATTCCTATCAATTTTTTTTGCTATTATATATATATATATATATATATATATATATATATATATATATATATATATATATATATATATATATATATAATAGCAAAAAAAATTAATAGGAATTGCAGTTAAAGAAAGAGGTTTAAATAAAATGTATATTATGATTGATATGAAAGAATCCAAGTAGCTGTGAAAACTAATGATAATATTACTTTCAAAGAAAAATTTCGTAGAATATTAGGATATATTAACAACGAGACGTGAGGTGTCATGGGCGTAATCGTGAAAATAATGTAAGTTCGTAACTGAATGTAATAGACGTTAATACGGTAGCAATACACTTTGTAAATGATAATAGAATTAATTGTGTATTAGATAGCGGGTGTACTGACCATAAAATTAATAAGGATTTATATTAAAATGACTATGTAGATTTAGAAATATTTGTTGATGTTAAAGTAGGAGATGGTAGAATCTTAATAGCGACAAAAATTGGAAATAGCAAATTTCATTTTATTGTTCATTTTATCAAGATACAAGTTAATATATTAAATATATTTTATGTTAAAATTATGGATATGGATCGAAATTTGATTAGTTTTGCTACAATTACAGATAAAAATAAAATTGTTTCAATAGCTACATTTATATATTTATATTTATATATATATATATATATATATATATATATATATATATATATATATATATATATATATATATATATATATAAATTTTACTACGCTAATTACTACGCAAACGGTAGAATTGGGTATTACGATTAACAAAAAAACTCAAATTCTTCTTAAGTCGACGTTTCGATTTATTGATTAAATCTTTTTCAAGACCTACAAAATTATTACAGAAAATTACAAAAAACAAGTAAAAGATGTTATTGATTACTTACAAAGAAGGTAATGAACAATTAATTAAGACGTGTAACATCATATAACTTGACCAACAATGTGGGTTACATAATCGTTGCTGTAAAACGAGCCATGGTGACTTTTAATTTCGGTGTTTGAAATTTAATATTTAGTTTACATTTGAAATGTCGGACACCAACCCGATCGGCACAGCACGAGGAAACCAACAAAACCTTTTCGTTCTCTTAAAATAAATTAAAGTTGAAAAAAAACAATTTTTTTTTATTATAATTGAGCTGCGAAGGTGCGTATTGGGAACGATCGTGACATTAGAAGGACACAGGAGTCACAAGCACACAGGAAAAAGAATATTTAACCAATGTTTGAAGACATACAGTTCGAAAAATTTTTGAAACCGCCACTACGTCGTAGTTTCCCAGAAAACCAGGTAATCTGGACGATCCCTAGATCTTCTTAGAAAAACAGGAGCTCAACGACCCCCATTTAAGGAAATTGTATATCAACCCGTCCATGTTCTTCCTTGAGTTCATGGCTGCACCGGCGTTATGAATGAAACACATTTCCAAGAAAAGTCTCTTAGATAAGCGTGGCTCCCTTGCAAGAACTTTTAGGTCATCGTAATTGACCCTATGGTCCTTGTCATTGCAATGTGTTGCTAAGGCGCAAGAGTGGGGTTTTAGTCTGCAATCACTTCTGTGATTGGCCAGTCTGGATGACAATCTTTGGCCGGTCTGACCAACGTACACAAGCTCACACTCGGCACACGGAATGCGATAGATTACATTTGATTGCATTAACGTGGGGGTTGAATCTTTAAGGCGACTGAAAGATCTGCTGATGGTGTTGCAACATTTATCCGCTATAATGGCTGGGCTCTTGTTCTTGAAAATTGATTTTATTCTGGGGGACAGTGATTCTACAAAGTGTAAGCTCTTGAATATTTTCGTGTCGTCCTCTGCGACCACCTCAGCGACAGGTTGTCTTGTAGGATTGGAGAACAACAACTTCCTAAGTACTGTTGTGGGATAGCTGTTCTTCTTTAGGATATTAAACAATCTCTCTAAACTATCATTACGAAGATCTGGATGTACAATCTTGAATATCCTCGTCTTAAGACCCAAAACTACATTCAGCTTGTGCTGAAAAGGAGCGCATGAAAAATAATTCAGGTATCTGCCCGAACTGGTAGGTTTCTGGTACCAATCTAAATTAATGCGGTTGTCATTTGTCCTGATAATCAGGGTGTCTAAAAAGGGTAGAGTATTATTATTTTCAGATTCAATTGTGAAGGTAAGACGTTCGTTATATGAGTTGAAGGCTCTTAGGACCTCAGTTTTGGACCCTTGCGGGATGGCACAGACAATATCATCCACATATTGCCACAAAAATGGGATTTCGAAATTAAGTTTGTCCAAAGAAACCTTAATTAAAGTGTTCATAACAATCTCCGCTGCCACCGGAGATAAGCGTGATCCCATGGGGGTTCCGAAAATCTGAAGGAAAAACTTGTTTTCAAACGAAAAATACGTCGTATCAAAAATGAATTCAATAAGTTCCAAAAAAGCCTTGCGGGGTATTTTATACTGGAGAAATTAAAATTCACCATGGCTCGTTTTACAGCAACGATTATGTAACCCACATTGTTGGTCAAGTTATATGATGTTACACGTCTTAATTAATTGTTCATTACCTTCTTTGTAAGTAATCAATAACATCTTTCACTTGTTTTTTGTAATTTTCTGTAATAATTTTGTAGGTCTTGAAAAATATTTAATCAATAAATCGAAACGTCGACTTAAGAAGAATTTGAGTTTTTTCTGTTAATCGTATTACCCGAATTCTACCGTTTGCGTAGTAATTTTTATAAAATTTACTCTTTAACTAATAACGATTGTTATTACCCCCACTCTTTATATATATATATATATATATATATATATATATATATATATATATATATATATAATAGCAAAAAAAATTGATAGGAATTGCAGTTAAAGAAAGAGGTTTAACTAAAATGTATAGTATTATTGATTTGAAAGAATCCAATGTAGCTGTGAAAAGTAATGATAATATGACTTTGAAAAAAAAAAATCGTAGAATATGCAGTATCTGACACATCCGTTGACTCATCCAAGGCCAAAGAAAACCACTCAACATGTCCATTTTTGTCGAACAGTTGAGAGGATATATTTTCAGCGATGTTTTCTACCCTTCGAGCCACAGTGTTTGCTGACATACTGACAGTTTTTAATAAATTTACCTTTTCAGGGCACATTTCTTCGGCTGCTGCAATTATGCATTATTTGATCATTTCTCCATCGGTGAATGGTTTTCCACGTTTTGCAATTTCAAGAGCCACACGAAAGCTGGAACGAGTTGCAGCCTCTTGTTCAGTTTTGAGTTTTGTAAAAGAAGATTGCTGCGATTTCAATCCGCGCTTCATAGCTTCGAATTTTTCTGTCCGCAAACTTCCTGTATATTTTGAGTAATTTTGAAAATGTTTTGTTTCATAATGACGTTTAATGTTATATTCCGTGAGAACGGCTATGCTTTCATTGCAAATCAAACATAGCGCCTTGTTACTGGACTCAATTACGAAATACTGAATGTTCCACTGATCTTTTAATTTTCTGCATTCACTATCAATTTCTCGCTTCTTTTCCATACTACTAAATCACACACAAAAGCAACAATTCAAATCAAAATACTGTTACAAAGATGACTTAAACTTAAACACGCACAAACACGTTTTAAGGAGGTACGCACTACTTTATTTCACAACAGTGTCATAGGAACTGACTTGTGGTTGCGCCACTAGCCTTCTTATATATTCCAATTACTGCCATCTAGAAGTGAGTGGAAGACACCAGAACTTTCTCGAACCAACGAGATTATTCTGTACGTGCTATTAGCGCCATCTGTTAGCGATAGAAGGTACTACCTATTTCCGCTTGTGTCCACCAGATGTCGTGTCACGTTACTCCTCATGGCTCGTACTCTACGACTAATCTAGAAATTACAGATAATGACAGGAAAATTAATAATATGCAGTGTTGCCGCTTTGCGGACTTTAGTCCGATTTGCAGCCTTTTTTAAACGTTGCGTACTTTTGCGGACTTTTTTTTCATCAGTGGACTACTTAACTTTTTACCACCGGCAACAATGATAATATGGTTTTGGCCCTCGGAACTTACTGGAGTAATCAGTATAGCCCTAAGGCTGGAAAGTTTGGAGACCCCTGGTGTAGGGTATCGTTAGATAGGTCTTTCAAAAATATTATAGGTTTGTGAAAATAATATTTCGATTAAGTGATCCGTTTGTGAAATATTAAGCTTTAAAGTGCTAACTTTTGTTAGAGTCAAGTGTAACACAAATTTTGAGGACAGTGCGGAGGCAGAAGATATTCATAAAATTAATTCAAAAATTATATTTATTTTAACTGTAATATTATGCACCAATCCCCCCCTATTACAACTTTAAATCTTTAAAACTCTTACAACAAAAAATATTTTTGCATACATCCGTACTATATTGTATATACTATGTGAAAAAGATGACACAATTTATTTGATAAGTTTTGTAGATGACTTACTAATTTGTGGAAAATCTAAAAAATGCTAGAGTACATTAAAAATAAATTGTCTACAAGATATGCAATGAAGGATTTAGGGGAAGTGAAAAATTATTTAGGAATAAGTATTGATTATGAATATAACAAACATACAATGACTCTAGATTAAAAACATTATATAGAATCGTTGGCAATTAAATATGGTATTGAAGATGCGAAACTGTACAATACTCCAATGGAACAATACTTGAAACTAGAACCTGCACAAAGAGCATGTGAAGATATTAAATTTAGAAATTTGATAGGAGCTTTATTATATATAAGCACAGGGACTAGATTAGACATAAGTTACAGAGATAACTATTTAAGCAGATTCCAAAATTGCTATAACGAAACACACTATAAGTATGCATTAAGAATTTTAAAATATTTATATTTATCAAAAGATCTAAAACTAATATATGAGAGAAGTTTAAATGTTGTGATGATAGATTGTTTTGTTGACGCAAATTGGGCTGGAGATCAATTAGATAGAAAATCAACAACAGCATACATTATAAGGTTATTTCGAAATATAGTACATTGGAAGTCATGGAAACAGAATAGAGTAACTAAGTCGTCTACAGCGGCTGAATATATTGCTTCATCAGAATCAGTTAGTGGATCAGGTAGTGAAAGGTAATTATAAATTTACTGAAAGACTTTATCGTCAAAATAGAAAAAAAAATAAACATATATGACAACACAGGAGTGGTTGCGATAGCTAAATTAGGAAATTTTACTATGAAATCTAAGTACATTGAAGTACGTTATCATTTTGTTCATGAGTGTAATGTAAATGAAATCATTTATATTGTTAAAGTGGATTCAGAAAATAATATTTCAGATATACTAACAAAGTCTCTAGGGAGAAATAAATTTGATAAATTTAGAACTATGTTAAAATTATTAAGTTTGTACTATAAGCTTTTAATTTGTATATCTTTATACTATAAATTTAAGAGGGCGTGTTGGAATATGTGTAAATTTACTAGTACGGTACTACATCAAAGACGATGCTAAGAGAGTGGGGATAAGAGAGAGCGTGTGTGCCAAGTGTGTATATTGTATCGTCGCATGTCGCCTGAGGAAGAATGAAGATTAAGCGAGAAGTTAATTATTGATTATATAGAAGAAGTTATGATCTAGTTATTAGTATGCAATTGTAAGCAGTAAGTTAATAAATTTTCATTAAGTTCTGCAACCGAGTCTTCCGATTTATTTTAACATGGGTTAAACCAGCATGGGTTAAACCAACGGGCCCTGCCACATTGTCCTATATTGGATCGAGAGTTCGCGCTGCCGCGCGTATGTGGTCTTGATTTATATGCCGCTTCGGGGTGGGCAACCTAATTGGACCTGGGTTAAACCAACAGGCCTTGCCACATTGTAATATAATGGATCGAAAGTTCGCTCTGCCGCGCGTATCTAGACTTAATTTATATGCCGCTTCGCGGTGGACAACGTAATCTAACCTGGGTTAAAACAAAGGGTCATTGGCACCATGTCCTATATTGGATCGACAGTTTTCGTTGCCGCGCGTATGTGGTCTTGATTTATATGCCGCTTTGCGGTGAGCAACCTAATATAACCTGGGTTAAAACAAAGGGTCATTGCGAGATTTTCCTATATTGGATTGAGAGTTTGCGCTGCCGCGCATTTGTGGTCTTGCATTATATGCCGCTTCGCGGTTTGCAACCTAATCTAACCTGGGTTAAGCCAACGGCCCTTGACACATTGTACTATAATGGATCGAGAGTTCGCGCTTATACTTGTTCTTTATTTATTTGCCGCTTCGCGGCGGGCAACCTAATCGCTCCTAGGTTAAACTTGGAGAGATAGCTGAACTCAAACAACTTTCCTTCCGAAGGCGTCCTGTAACGTCATGTTTCTCTGCTGAAACTCCTATTTTGCACCTCCACCGATAACCATTGTTTTTTGATTCTTTGTTCAATTTCATATTTGCCCCAGGACAAATATAATGGTTTGCAATTAAGCCCACTTGCTTACGCCACTTTACCGCCCATATTCGAGTTAATGTATCATTTCGAAGTTAACATAAGAATTGAACGACCTATATAAAAATTAACGACATTTGTTGCTTTAAAAAAGAGACTAAACATAAAACAAATTATGGAGCGTCAATAAAAAAAATGCAATAAAACTTTGTCCGCGCACTTAGATTTTTTCAGTATATATCTATCCTTGTCTTAAAAGTTTGAAAATGTTTATAATCACTGGTTTGTTTACATATTGACTGTCAAAAAAATTTGACACAGGCGCTGTAGTCAGAGTGTGACATAAAAGCAAAGTCAACCAGGGTTGGTTCTGCAGAGAACCAGATGCTCGAAAAAAGGTCAAATGTATCTGTTTTTGTTTTAAATCATTCGAGTTATATTGTTTATAATATATTCATAATTTGAATTAGGTTTTGAGAAATGGAAACGCAAGGTAGTATACACAATACTGAAAAAAGTAAGTTAAAAATATACCACCAGTTGCCACACGTTTATCGTACATGTAATTAGACTGATTGCTATTTACTATTTTTATATATATATATATATATATATATATATATATATATATATATATATATATATATATATATATATATATATATATATATATCAATCGCAGTCATATAATGAAATAGGTCAGATTGTGTAAAACTGTGCCATTGCTTGATTTGCCGGCAGTTCGTGTAGTTCATCTAATACGTGTAACTCCCGAAAGCGCCTATTTTATGAGGCACTTGTTTAACTAGGCTTTGCACTATCTTACTTATCGATTCGACGTTTCAAGAAATTCCTAAGTGATGTCATCCGATAAATCTACGCGTCGTATTTATCAGACCTATTAATAAAGTGATAAATAAGGAATCATATTTGAGATAGTTTCACGAACTAGCTAGTCACTTTGTAACTACGACATATACATTGTAGAAAGATAATAGTGAAATCACAAGCTCAGCGTTATAAAGAGTTTCAACTGCAAAAAAAGGAAAAAAAAGAAAAAAGAAATTGTACACAAAAACCCAATTCAGAAAAGTAGGTTCATAAAATTTTATAATTTGAAGCAATTGTTCACTGTTTACATAGATTTATAGTACATGAGGTTCGAGTGTTTGCTATTTTTTACTTTATTTAAATACAGTATAGCGAGACAATAGTGAAATCACAATCTTTTAGGCTGAAGTCCTAAAGGGGAGGTTCTACCTTCTTTTTTTGCTTCTTTTTAATCCTTAGGGTCTTGAAAATATGTACTCAAAAGGATATTTCCCTATATAATTTATTTTACGAGTTACAGCGTATTAGGCGAGAGAGTGCGTCGGCCGAAAACCAAGTATAAATGCGCGCTCGGAGCGGCTCCGAGGGACGGGCATTTATGACTACCTAAGCGGTGTATCTAGTACAGGTAGTAAGTTTGTGACTGTCTCAACGAATTTGTGTACGTTCCTCTCTATTGTGTGCTCGTATACATGCGTACCCTCGGTCGGATGAGCGTTGAATACACTTATATTTGCCGTAACGTATTTCAGTTGTGCTTCGAACGTCTGGCAAGTAAGCAGTGTTCCAAAATTGCCAAACACGCGAAAATCACTGGGAAGTGAACGGCCAAATCGGCCTCGAAAGAGGAAAGTCCCCGATTATGATCCCGATAAAATAGAAGCGGAAACTGAGTATACTAGTACTTCAGCGAAAAAAATTAAAAACACGAATTTCGACGACGTCGAAATTCACGGTAGCCATAATAACGTGATTATAAATTTTCCGACTGTTTTCAACTTTTTACCTCAGTGTTTAAAATGTAAAAACTGTAATGCCCGCCATACACGTTACGGTCTACCGTACAGGTTACATGCGCAGGTCAACCGTACGCAAGAAACTGCACAGGTCTATTCCCACACACGCTCCGGTCTACCTACGCAGGCAAACCTGCACAGGTAGACCTGTCATGTGGACCGTTGTGTGTATGGCATGTAACAAGCCACATGGCCACATAACAGTGATGTAACGTTTTCTCGTTCGAGTGTCCGTGGACTTGGTTTTCATTTAGTTATCAAGTGTGAGTGCAAAAAACCACAACGTGTATCTTCAAGCCCTTTAGTAAATGATGCATACGAAATAAATCGTCGTTTGATGTTTGTCATGCGGATTCTGGGACTCGGATTACGGTCGATAAATACATTTTGTTCCCTAATGAAACTGTCTGCAGGCTTTGCAAATAGAACGTACTACGCATTTCTTACTAATCTGCTCGAGGCATCAAAGAGTACATTCGAACGTATACAACGTAAAGCAATTGCTGATGAAAGACAGAATAACGTGGAGGCGGGAAATGAAGAAACACATTTGAGCGTGTCGGGCGACGGTTTGTGGAAAAAACGGGGCTTTTCGTCGTTATTTGGAATTGCAACGCTGATCGGATAATGTACGCACAAAGTGTTGGATTTTGTTGTGAAGTCGTCGTTCTGCTAAAGCTGTAGTAACTGGGCCAGCAAAAAAGACACTAATGAGTATGATATGTGGTATGAAACTCATGAAGAACATTGAAGCATAAATCACGCTGGAAGTGCTGGTAAGATGGAGGTAGATTGTGTGAAGGAAATGTTTTGTCGATCAGAATCGCACGGCGTGAAATATGCTACATATATCGGCGACGGTGACACAAAAACTTTCCAAGCTCTCCTCAATTGTGACCCTTACGACGACCTTATTGTTCAGAAGAAGGAATGTATAGGTCACGTCCAAAAGCGAATGGGCACAAGATTGCGTGCAGTCAAGAAACAACATAAAGGAATTGGAGGTAAAGGCGCAGGAAAATTAACAGACAAATTAATAAAAGATTTGACTTTGTACTATGGACTTGCCATTAGATGACACCCTGATTCGGCCGAAAAGATGAAAAAAGCTGTGTGGGGAAAGTTCGATCGCAAATGTTCCACGGATGAGGAGCCGAAACATGAAAACTGCCCACCAGGTGAAAACAGTTGGTGTAAGTGGCGTGTTGCAGAAGCCAAGAATGAACTCGCCGATTTCCACCATGAACCTGCCCTTCAAAAATCGGTTCAAGAAGCAATTCGACCCGTATATGAAGCTCTTTCATGTGATAATTTACTGCAAAGATGCACAGGTGGAAACACGCAAAACGACAATGAATGTTAAACTCTTGTCTGTAGAAACTGGTCCCCAAACACCTTCATTGTGGCGAACAAACTATCAGAATTGCAGCATATATATCTTCCGGCATCTTTAATGAAGGCTATTCATCCATATTAAAAACTATGCAGACATTAGGAATCGTCCTCGGGACAAACTCCGTAAACTTCGCTTCGAAAACTGACGACCGGCGTGTGGAGTCAGCGGAGAACAAACTCTCGGAGTTAAACAAAAAAGGCAGAATTGAAAAATTTAGCGCCGTGGTGCAGCAAAACATGCTCTTTGAGGACGATGAAGGGACCCTATATGGTGCTGGAATAGCTGAGTAGATGTAAGTGTCAAAAAACAAACATTAATTACGATTTTTTCTTTGGCAAACTTTAAACGCGTTTTTCTCGAAACACCTTTTATTTCCGCGCTGTACACGATTCCGCTTTAACGACTTGACCGATTTCGATGTTTCACGGCTCAAATTAAAGCTTATTCAATTTAGGGGGCCTTGACGGAGCGTTTTTTTTTTCAAAAAAATTCATTATCATTATTTTTTTAACGTTAAAACAAAAAAAATGGAGGAAAAACAGGGTTTTTTTTCAAGGGCCGCCATTTTTGTTAAAAAGGGTTTTATTAAAATCGGAAATCGATAAGGCCGCCCAAATTTCATCTAGATTAAGATTTTTTTGGTTTGTTTGTTTCAGATCACTTGACAGGGCTGTAGAGTGTACGGCGCACATCGGCTAGCGCCGCGCACGGCTTTGATCAGCGAGACCTTCAGCTGCCATTTTGAATTATTTTTCATCGAAAAAATTCTGTAATGTTCTTCGAATATACATTAATAAATGCCACGAAAGATTTTTTCAAAAAAGATTTACGTTCGCTAAAAAAAAATCCTGAAATACGTTACGTTTTCGGGCCTTCGGAGTAGAACCTCCCCAAAGAAATACGTTCAGTTGTTCCAGTGTTTGTAAACGGGGAAATGGTATTGAAGTAATTACTGTATCTATTTATATATCTCCAGGTCTAAAGATTGAGGATATTATATTATCTATTCATCAATCGTTATTAGAATATACTGATGAATGATCTATTTTCTTGAGATAAATTATTATAAACTTCGACTCATATTGGCTAGAGACGTCAACATTAACTAAATGATTTTGAAAAATTTGTAGAACTCGCAACCTTATTATGAGAAAGATTTGATTTGAGTATGAATCCAGGTCAGTACACATTAAGAAACTGTACAACAATTGATCAGTTTTTTGAGATACTTGGATTAAATAAAATCTCAAACATATGTATCTTATTATAGTTACCAAAAACCGATAATTACCACAATGTATTGAAAAGCTCGAATTTCATCGAAAACTTCATTTCTTCTACGAACATTCATTCACTAAAAAATGTGTAAATGCTCCTTTTTTTCTAATAACTTTGAAACTTTGTTTAACTTAAAAAAACTCATTTTTTCCTCAAAAAACTTCAAAAAAATTAATTTTTTAACTTTTTTTCCTAAAACAACAACAAAAATTAAATTTCTACATTTGTAAGTAATATTTTACAATTATTGAACAATTTATTTTTTCATAATTTATCTATAATAATTTTTATTACCCTTGTCTAATCCTTTTACTTCTCTAATGCAATCTAACATAACTTTGCATTTTTAGGGTTTTTAGGTTAGTTTAATTTTTTACCTCAAATTTAACTAACCTATCCCGACTTAAGTAACCTAACCCAATCGTACCTAATTAGCTTTGCATTCTTAACCTTTCAGCCTTAAATTTTTATGGTTTTTAGATTAGGTTTTGTTAGGTTATGTAAGACAAATAGTGTTTTTCAAATTTCATCTAAAAAATTTATGTTAATCGAATGTCGAACCTGTGATGTTCGTTCTGATGATGTTCTTTCGGCCAAATTATTGCTTATTAAAACATAATCTAGTTTTTGTAAACAAAACCTAAATTAACAAATTATGACCTTCATGTCTAACACAGTTTTGATTAATAAATTTTGGCTCACAATTTTTTTTTTCTTTGTGTTTTTTATATATTGCTATATGTTTTGCTCTTATTTTGTCTAATAATTTTGAATCTACCAAATTTTGAGAATTCTTAAGAATTTTTTAATACAAAATTTTATCTCAAAAATTGTACTCAGTAAATGTTGCCTATTAAGTTTTGTTTAACACATATTTAAGATTTATCGAAATATATGAATGATAATTCTTCATTTATTCTCTTGTCTGAATACATTTTCGACAGCTTTCCACAAGTTGTGTTTTATAAACTGTTGTCTATAAAAATATATTTTTGAAACGTAATGTAATTATAAGTTGTCAAAAATGCCTATAAAGGAAGTCTCATAAATGGAAGTTAAAATGTTAGTATTCCCTAACATATTTTTATAATAATGATTAATGTGAAATTAAATATATTTATATATAAATAGCATTTGATAGAATAATTAAATATATTTGGATGATATATTATTTTAACAGATTTTTTTTTAATTGTAGATGTTGTTTATAAAGTTTGTTAACCTAGATGCTTTTCTTTAAATTTATTTGTAAAATTAGTAAATTAAAATTGTTACGAAATTTAGATCATTTTAGCTAATTATAAGTGTGATTGCGCAACATTTATTTATTTAGAAGTTTGATTTAGTTCAGAGATAGATTACAAGAAATTTCGTATATCCCGGGAATCCTGACGAGATTGGAATTTTATTTTATAGCTTAGAGTTATGAGACCAAATATGGTACATTAACTCAAAATTCAAATTTATGTTTTCATTTATCCATCACGCTCTGTCAAACAAAGGAATTGCTATCAATAATTAAAAATCAGAAATTTAATCAAATCAAATAATTCAGACTAACAATATAGGTTGCACAAAAAGGGATTACAAATTAAGACTGTCCTGTATTTACATAATTAAAACAAACAGAAGTAATAACTTATTCTCCATAATATTAACTTCTTAATATTCGGTGTAAGTTTTTTCGAAAATGGAACATGAGAAGTGCATTTTACTAGAACGAGCTCCATTATCCAAACTCAGTTTCGACAACTGTTTAATTTTCTAGCGCCACCAAATTGCAGGACAATTGCAAGATGGGTCGAAATATGTCGTCCATCAGGTTCTTTTAGGGATATTAAACTTGCAGAAAGAAGAAAATGTGCTAGAACAGAAATGAATACTTTGCAAGTTAGGAACAGAATTGAAAATATTTCAAATCAATCCGTGCGTCGAGTAACGCAGAAAGTAGGAATTTCACGTCAGCCTGTTATTAATAACAATTTTAAAGAGAGATTCAGTCCTTCGGCCTTACAAATGGCAAGAAGCCCAACTATTTCTTCAAATATACTGAAACTCACGCTTAGAATTCTGTCGATGAATTTTGGATAGATTGTCAACAAAATAATTATGAGTTACGAAGCACATTTCCAATTGCATGGGAAGAGGAACAAACAAAAGTTATATTCGAAGAAGAGCTACATTCTCAAAAGGTAACATAACTGGTCCGTAATATGTTCAATTTGTGTTTTGGAATATTTTTTTTTTAATGTGAAATGGGAAACGCAGTAGTTGTCAATAATGAAAGTAATGTGAAGATTCTACAAACGTTCTTAATCGATGCCATCGATCAATAAACGATTACTAATAAACGATATTTGGAATCAGAAAGATGGTGAAAGACCTTATATATCCAACATATCTATGGGAGTGTTACGAGAGTTCTTTCCTGGTCGTCAGATTTTCCAACGTGGGGATCAGTTGTGGCATCCGCGCTCTTCGTATTTGTCAGCTTTGGATTATTTTTGATGAGGTCATGCTAAATGTAAAGCTTATTAAAACCGACCTAAAACCCTGGAGGACTTAAAACGAAAAATTCGTGAGAAACGATACTATTGGTGAGATTTAGCCAGAAGTGTGCCATTGTTGTGTCGGTCTCAGTCATGCATTGAAGCAAACGGAGGTCATCTAAACGATGTATTTTGTAAATATTAATTGTTAATTTAGGGTTAAGCATGTAACTTATTATAGAACTTTAGATTTTAATAACGTCACCCTTTATTTTACAGATAATATTGTTTTATATACAATTTATTTCACAATTACCTATATTGCATTAAAAAAATTACTAGAGAACTACAAGAATATACATAAATAGTATAAAGAGTAGATGATTTTTTGCTCTAACCCTACGTATATGAGTAGGGATTGTTTCAACAGCATAAACAGTTATCTATTGCAGAAGTTGCCTTGAAGCTATCTCGGTTTTGTAGGCAATGTGCTCTGTTTTGAGATTACTTAACTATTGAATATTAATAATAATAGATAATAGACACTAGGTGTAAGTTTCACAAATTAGTTTTACTTAAACACTTTATCGATTTCGGCTAAAGTGTTTAAATAAAACTAATTTGTAATATTTACTCCTATTATTTATTATTATTTTTATAATGTTTCACATAGTGTCTACAGCTGAATCTTTAAATTTTATCAAGAGGATTAATATCTAAGTATCAATAAATTATCTTGAAACGAGACTAAATATTTTAGACGCAACAATGTGTCATAGTAAACTTATTTTATGACGAATATTCTAAATTTGTACTTTCTCAAAACGCTTTTTGAAATTCAGGTATCATGTTATTGCTATTTACTCGTATAACTCATATATTGAAGTTAAGTTCTAAAACACGTATTTTTTAATTTTTAGAAACGTATCTGCAACGTTTTTTTATAGATTCATATAGTTACTCTAATTTTTCATGATTCATATTCTTAACTGTATTTTTATATATTTTCAGACATATTTAAAGAAACATTATACCAATTTTCACCACTGTGTAAATTTTTTTGGTTTTGGATAAAGAAACACACAAAAAAAATGTAGCCCCATTTTTGCCCTCTTAGGGAAGGAATTTCTAAACATCTAGCTATATTGATTGCGAATTATAACAACGATATACCTTCCAAATTTAATCTTCCTTTTATAAGACTTATGTTGGGCCTATGTATTCATGAGTCAGCCCGTGGGAATACTTTGCACAAAATTTGAGTTTATTCAAATCGGGAAAAAGTTACTTTTGACGTATTTATTTCGACAAAACAGTTTATTTAGAAAATATATAATTCAAGTATTTCCAATATACAAGGAATTAATTAAAAAAAAATTTGCGGAATGATATTTTTTGAAACAATTCACGTCGAAATATTTTGTCACACCCTGTTAACAGGTTATTAGGATTTTGAGAAAATGATGATACACTTATCTCTTTATTTTTAAATGCGAATCTTAATATCAAATTTCATATCTGTAACATTTAACTTTTATGAGATTTGGACAAACTGTTAGACAGTCACAGACTCAGACGGTCAAGCAAAAAAAGGGACAGGACAGGGAAATGAAAATTTATCCTTGAAAGAATTAAAAAGAACGCATGCGAAGAAAGTATGCGCCTCCGAAACAATAAGGCGTCAGTGCCCAATAAGATAAGAACTGAAGCAATTAATATTGCTGTAAGCAACTGCCAAGACTTCTTAATAGATATTTACAACGCCATGCCAAAAAATGGTACATCCCTGGAATATGGAACAATTAAATTCTAATTGGAAAGAACAAAAGGGGAGCTGAAAAATTAGGGAAGGACTATCCACTCACGACGACTAACAGTAGTATACGAGTGCTCGAAGTAGCGGAAGCCGCTTCAGCTGGATCCCTGAAGGAAAAAAAATTATGTGCACTTATAATGCTAGATGAATAAAACGCCTTCAACTCGGCCGACAATGAAAACTGCTTAAAAATTTTCGATGATCTACTAGCCAGACCTTTCGCGCCATATCTTGTCAAGAACCGAAATATTCCAATGGAAGCAAGTCGTAGAATGCTGAATTTATTCAGGGTTCAGTAATGGGGCCTACTCTGTGGAATGTACTATTCGACAGCGTCCTCCGTCCTTAACTGCCCGAGCGTCTTGAAACAGTCGAAATTTCTGATTACTTTGCTCTGCTTATACCCGAAAAACTGAAGATCGTATAATAAAAAGAGTTATCAGAGCCAGAGCAAATATTATACCTGGATGTACCATAATATATACCTGGATGGAGGAAAACCTACTAGGAATCGCCCTAGAGAAAACGAAATCGGTCCTACTTGCTGTCAAAGACTTTAGGCGTTAGGGTCGACAAAAACCTCGCATCCACTCAAAACTTAAGCTGCCCATGGTAATCTTACACCAAACGAGCAGCAAACGGAAGTTGTTATGCTTGATCGTTAACTCTGCCATGCTTTACGATGGGAGCGGGCAATCCACAAAGCAAGCTTACGATGAAAACTAGCCTCTATTCAAAGAAAAATGGTGTTGCGCTTTATAAGTGCAAGTAGGACAGTCTCCGACAATGCTTCGCAGCCGATGCTCACTGGATGTATAGCCTCAATACCATGCCTTGTGGAAGAAAGAAATGAACAAGAGCCAACAGAAGAAGAAGGTAAAATCTGAAAAGCCCGTAAGTTTGAATTAGTGCTGAATCAACTCAACCAAAGGGGAGTGAACACGACTCTTAATCCCAAAAGAATAGCCATCGTTAAATAGAAAACGCGGTGAAGTAAATTACTACTTGAGGCAAGTATTGAGCGGCCACGGCTATTTCAGGAAATACGTTTATAACTTCAGGAAGGCAGCTGATGATTTATGTGCCTACTGTGGGAGCACACAGAGAGTGTGTCTCACACTATCTTTGGTTATACCAGGTGAACAATGGCGAAACACAACTGGACTGCCAAAATAAAAGAATTCCTAGAAGCAAGAACATTGACAAAGATAATACTAAGGACAGAAAAAACTGGACTGGAGCAAGAAGGACAAAGACGTACGTAAATGAATGTACAAACTGTAAGAGCAGCGGAATTAATATCAACTCATGCACCCCCAATCACTTATTATTATCATACTACTTTTATAAGAATAGTACTGAAATTCAAGAGAGATTGCTTTTATGAAGTTTTTGCAAAAAGCAGATTTGATGTACTCTTCACAGGGGCTACGACTATTAGTCAAGCAGTAAACGAAGTTAGTCAAACGTTGAAGTTAACTGAATGCGCTTTTCAGTTAATCAGTCAGGATATTTAATTATTTCACATAGATAACTCAATTATTTTTATCTGTATTAATAACTAAATATATAACATTTGTCATGATATATAGTTTACCTGCGGAACTATTTTGTTTCATAAGAATAGCATAGCTCCTATGACAAAAATTTAAATAGAAGTGCAAACTGTACAAGAAAAGACTATTTTTCGTGTTCATTTGTTCAAACGTCTATTTCCGTTATACTAGAAAACAAAATAACAATAGGGAATATGCATGTTTTTTTAATATTTTTAATTCACTGTTTACATCGTTAAAACTTAGTAAAAAATATAAATGCTACTTAAAAATGCTGTAATTAAGTTAAAAAAAATTAAAATTGAGAAAATGAACTGTTTAAACCCCGCCATTTTTGCGGGGTCTGCTTCTGACGTAAATTACCACAGTTCAGGACAGTCCAGTCCAATGTTTACTATAGCTGTTTTCATTTTTAACTTGACGTTTTTGACGTTTGTGTTTAAACCAAAAGACTGCAATGATATACAAATACGAAAAAAATACGGACTTGTTTATATGGTATGTTATTTCACTTTCGTTTTAACCAATGGTGTTGAGTTTTACAAATTTGAATTTCCCTCGCTTAATTTGCACTTTTATTTATTAATTCTAAGTATGTAAAAAGATATTAATTACAAAAATAATGGTTTAGTTCAAATATCCGGTCAATAAAGATATGAAAAAAAAAATTAAAAACCAAATTTAAATTTCATGCATATTCCATATTCACAGTAATATAAATATACATATAGTAATATATATATATATATATATATATATATATATATATATATATATATATATATATATATATAAATATATATATATTAGAAATTCCACATCATTAAAATTTTAATTAACTTCATTAACTTGCATTTGATTGTAAACTGATCGATTACAATCGGGGACTAAAATTCCTTAGTCGGGAGGTTACGTACGTGCTGTTAACTATATATAATTTTTTCTTTCATATATTCAAAGGACAAATACGTTAGGATGAAATATACCGAAACTGTTATATAATTCATTATCCCAATTCCCTAGTTTTCACGGACCGTAGGAAAATCAATTGGTATTTATGAATTATTCGAAAGATAAGGATTTCAATTTTGGCATTGCTTTTTAACGGGCGGATAACATTGAACAAATTATTACAGAGTGGAAAATAAATTAAAAAATAAAAGTCTCGGCGAGAAAAATTGATAATGGCAGTGTGAATAATATCGTGGAAATGACTTCGTAAATTTTTATTTCAACATTGGAAACATTAGATGTTTTTATCATCTATATATGTCCTACAGAAATCAAAGCAAATTATTAAAATGGACATAACAACGTATAATAGGGTAATATGAAATATGAACGACTAATATGAAGATTAGATAAATACACATAACAAAAATAGGTATAAAGAGCAGAGTAAAGAGCACAGTAGTAGAGTACAGAGTAGTAGAGTACACAGAGTACAGTAGTAGATTTGATTAGAACTGTAAGAACAGAGATCAAACTAGGTTACATGGACAAGAAATGATTTAAATAAATAGATTAGTATTAGATATTAGTTTATCAAAGAGTTAGTATTAGATATCAAGATTAAACATGTAATCACAAGCAAACCTTCTCGTAGAACTCTTTAAAAAATATTAGACTTATAAATCTATTACACAAGCTAACATGATTTTTTCCTGAAAGTTTTGAAGTTGATTTAAGCTTAATTGCTACCAAAACAAGAGATACTTGCAATAACAGTAACCAAGAAAAAAGGAAAAAGGGGAAGGAGAATCAAAAACCAAGAAATAATATATAGCGCAGTAAGCACGAATAACAGAGCAGTGGGAGGAGTATGATGAGTACTGAGCCCAAAATACTAGAAAAAATTAACCGAATGTAAAGTAGTGAATGAACGTATTTTGACGGTTAGAATAAGGCTCGAAAAACAAGGAACTACAAAAATCATAATAGTCTATGGACCAGGGGATAACGACAAAGTATGCGAGAAAGATACATTTTGGGAACAACTATAAGAAGTATATGAAAATGAGAGGGACGCCACCATCAATATGGGAGATTTTATTGCAACAGTCGGCAAAAATATAGAAGAGGCAGAAAGAACAATGGGATGATTTGGAGAAAGCGCCAAGAATATCAATGACAAAAGACTAATAGATTTATTTATACAAAAAAGGCCAGTAATGCAGAACACA
Organism: Phosphuga atrata; assembly: GCA_944588485.1. Lineage (NCBI taxonomy): Eukaryota > Metazoa > Arthropoda > Insecta > Coleoptera > Silphidae > Phosphuga > Phosphuga atrata. Next base: position 67,339,092 of record OX155893.1, on the reverse strand, counting down.
TTCTTACGACATAAAGACTGCCATAAGTATAATAAGGAAGAACAAGGAAGAAACGAAAAATATATGATAGTCAATATTCTGACACAAAAAGAGTATAAGAAAAATATAAAGGATGTAAGGGTAAATAGAAGAGCAGAACTAGGCACTGACCACTATTTAGTGAGGAAACGCAAATTTCAGGATATACTGAAATACTCTGGAAGTAAAGCTTGCGGAATTACTATAAAAGGAGGATCCAAGAAAGGAACGAGCTGGTGGAACGAAGAAATAAAATAGATTGTCAAGACAAAAAGGAACGCTTGGAAAGAATACCTTAGCCGAAAAGCAGCAGAAACATACGCTACATGCAAATAAATAAAGAAAGATGCAAAAGAAAAAGTCAAACAAGCAAAAATAAGGAATGGGAAGAATTTGGAGAAAAAATTGAGTATAATAGCAAGAACAACCAAAAACTCTTCTACAAAGTACTCAACCACATGAGAAGAGATAAAGTAAAACAGTAAAACAAATAAAATATAAAGAAGATCTAATATTCATAAGAAACATCGAAAATAATAACAAAAATTTAAAGAAAAGTTGTAGGCAACAAATGAAGAAAGAATTGAAATTGAAATAGAAACAAGACATGCAACAGCAAGCACAAATAATGAGGTACAACTGACTCAGTCGACTCAGTCCACTGTTAATCATCCTATAATAATAGAAGAATGCAGTAATTAAACCAGAAAAATAAGTGCAGGATACAACAGAATGCAATCTATAAACATGAGCGAATGTATATCTGCAGACGACATCGTAGTAATTGCAAACAGTGAAAAGACATTGTAAAACAACACAATGTAAAAACATGGGCAAGAGCAATTGATGAAAATAAGTGTAAAACAGACTAAAACCATGGTTATCTCCGACGTACCAAAACAAGTCAACACAGAATTAAAAGAAAAGTAGATAACATCAAATAACATTAACCAAGCATGAATCTATGAAACTGAAATTAATAGTAGAATGGCAACCACTATATCACAACATGAGAAATGGTTTTATAAACCAGAAACAAATAAGTGTTGGAACAGAACTCGCAGTATATAAGAGCATCTACATGCCTATCCTACTCTATGGATGTAAAACATGGGTAATAACAAAAAAAAAATACAAAAGAAAATACAGGCAGCAGAAATGAAATATCTGAGAAGAACAGCAAATGCCACACTACTCGACAAGATAAATAACGAAAGAATACGGGAGGACCTAAAAGTGGAAAGTGCATAAATACAAGAGGCACTAATGGAGGGGAATTTTAAACTAATGGAGGGGGCATCTAAAAAGGCTAGACAGAAACTGGCAATTCAGGAAAGTATGGGAAGCAAAGCAAAGAGGAAACAAATGAAGAGGAAGACCTAAGAAAGAGTGGGATAAAAAACTGGAGGGGATATTAAAAGAAAAAAGCTTCAGCACAAGAGAAGCGGAAGTACTGACAGAAGACAGAAACACCTATAGCCAAAAAGTGAATGAAGGTGGAAATAAAAATAAACAAGATGAAATGTATAAATAAAATGTTTATAACCTCAACATTTAACAACACATGAGACCAAGGTTATATCAAATAAAACTTGCTACCAATATATACTATCAATTTGACAGAATTTGAGAGAAACTTAATTCCCTGCAAGTTTTATTTTGTACATTTTTCAAAATTTCGTTTAGCTTCCGAGTCATTTTCTAATCTTTGAGACATGAAAAATCTAAACAAAAACAAAATGTAACTTTATTTCAAAATTGATTATTTATTACCAATTTAACAGAGAAAAAAATCATAAGATTGTTTTCTTACAGAAAGTTTAATTCTCTTCATTCGAAACATTTTTCAAAAGTTACAGAATCATTTTTGTAAAACAAAAATATGTAAACCAAAATCTGTATTATTACTATTAACACAAGAAAAGCGAACTTTAAATTCGAGATAGATATTTTTTTAGATATAATGGATTTCTTTTTATAAAGTTGTATTATTGGAACGAAGTTCCTTTAGGGAGGCCTCGGTAGGAGCGATTCGACAGAAAACGTTACTTTACGTAAGATGTACCATCGTACGTGTCCGTCTGCTAGGCGGCATTTTTCTTTCTCTCAGTGTATATTTCTATACCGCGCTCTCTCTTTCTTTTTCTTTCTCTCAGTGTATATTTCTATAATGCGTGTTCTGTCTTTCTTTCGCAAAGTGACAGACTAGCGTGGTCTGTCTATAACCTTAAAACTAAACAAGAACAAGAAAAAAAAATTGATCAAACGTATTTTTCTTTTTTGTTGCTTTAAATCATAGGAGAGTTATATTGTTTATATTATACTCATTATTTTAATTAGATTTTGAGAAATGGAAAATCAAGAAAGGATATAAAATATTGAAAAAAAGTAACTTTATAAAAAAAAAACTGTAAAATTTGAAGCAATTGCTAACTGTTTACAAATGTTCATACATGTAATTTGAGTGATTGATATTTACTATATTTATATAATATGTCGTAGTCATATATTGAAATCAATCAGATTGTTTAGAACTGAGCCATTGCATGATCTGTCGGCAGTTCGAGTAGTTCATCTAATTGGCGTAGCTCATGAAATCTCATACAAGCTCAGCTCGTGAGAAACTAGTTCAACGGTTTTTATGAGGAACTAGTTTAACTGGGATTTACGCTATCTTACTTAACAATTCGACGTTTCCAGAAATGCTTAAGTGCTGCCATTTGATAGTATAAAGCTACGTGTCTTAGTTATCAGATTAATTATTAGATCTATTAATAAAGAGATAAATAAAGAAATATATTTAAGATGGTCTCACGAACTAGCTAGTCGTATCAATTATTTCAAATAGAATACACTAACTGTCTGCAGATTATGCAATATTTCGGTTTATCACAATCTTACTGATTTCACTATATCACTATGACATTTACATTTTAGAGAGACAATAGTGATATCACAAGCTCAGCGTCAAAAAGAGTATCGACAGAGAAAAAAGGAAAAAGAAAAAAAAAAGGAATAATCCAAAATACAGATTTAGAAAAGTAGGTTACAATTTTATAATTAGATGCAATTTCTTACTGTTTACATGGGTTTATCGTACATGTGATTCAAGCTATTCTTTTTACTATATTTATATACATTATAGAGAAACGATAGTGAAATCACAAGCACTACGTCAAAAAGAGTATCGACAGAGAAAAAAGAATTTTTAAAACTACAGATTTAGAACATATACACATATCACATATCACATTTAGAACATATCACATATACAAAGCAATCAAAAAAGAAATGTGTTGAACCTGAATCATTACAATCATCGAAAGAAGATTCACTACCGACTATTTTAATCGAAAATAATGAAGAAACTGAAATAGTAATATTTAGTAACTTTCTGAATAATTAAATTCAATCATCAAGTAATAATGAAACTCAGAAAGTAATTAGTCCAAGTTCTCAATCATTCAAGTGTCTTTGGCTTTTACTCCTTGTATTTCCGTGTTATTCTGTTTCAATAAGTTTATGTTCGTCAAAGTACGTTTCAAAATGTTATTAATAACATGTTCTATGAATTTCTGTCTGTTTTTGTAAAATTTAATGTTTGGGTGTTAAATTCTATTAATTACAATATGTTTTATTGTTATATTTTATTAATTATTATATTTTGTCTTGATAAAAAGCAATGAAGAAGCAAGGAAAATATCACAATATCGCACAATATTTATGAAATGAACCATAGCTTGCGAACCATAACGAAATATAGTATGTTATAATCACAAATGATTAGACTGTTGTATCAACTAGGGTAAAAGGTGAAGAACATGAAAAGTGATGAAAAGTGAAAAGTGTGAAAAGAGCATGAAAGTGGGAACTTGAGGATGTACAAGGTCAATTCCTAACTCACGCAAAGAAAACTTTACATTGAATTCTCTACATTCGGTACGAACGATATATATATATATATATATATATATATATATATATATATATATATATATATATATATATATATATATACATATATATATATATATATATATATATATATATTTATATCTATATATATATATATATATATATATATATATATATATATATAAACATCAGCTGGCAGGAAGCAGAAAGATCAGCGAAAAGCAGAAAAGAATGAAAAAATATAATAAACAATATCGTATAAATAAGAAGGATATAATCTCGACGCCCGAAAGGGTATTCATGAGATTTAAAAGATTATATATATATATATTTATATATATATATATAAATATATATATATATATATATATATATATATATATATATATATATATATATATATATATGTGTTGTATTGTTTTCTCGGGGATTCCGCGTTGATGCTGAGGGTTGGCTCTGAAAAGAACCGGATTCTCGACGTTTCGGCGAACTAATATTCGCCATTCTCAAGAGATATATGCGTCCGTACGGGTCAACCGTTAGACGCATACTGTATGCGTCTACTGTACGTACAGTATGCGTCTAACGGTTGACCCGTACGGACGCATATATCTCTTGAGAATGGCGAATGTTAGTTCGCCGAAACGTCGAGAATCCGGTTCTTTTCAGAGCCAACCCTCAGCATCAACGCGGAATCCCCGAGAAAACAATACAACACAGGTATCTATCCGCGAAAACCTCAAATACAACATATATATATATATATATATATATATATATATATATATATATATATATATATATATATATATATATATATAATCTTTTAAATCTCATGAATACCCTTTCGGGTGTCGAGATTATATCCTTCTTATTTATACGATATTGTTTATTATATTTTCCCATTCTTTTCTGCTTTTCGCTGATCTTTCTGCTTCCTGCCAGCTGATGTTGTTGTTACTTAATATTTCTGATACGTTGTTCGCCCATGTTGTCTGTGGTCTTCCTCTTGTCTTCTTTTTTGTTCTTCTTGCCTTCCAAATTCTTTTCGTTTGGCTGTCATCTGGCATTCTTGTGAGGTGTCCGAACCAAGCCAACTTTTTTTTCTGTATAGTAGTTTGTATGCTTTCTATTTGCAATCTTGTTCTAATATTTTCATTTCTTATTCTATCTACTCTTGTAACCCCTTCTACCCTTCTCAAGTATCTCATTTCCGCTGCTTGTATTCTGCTTTTTATTCTTTGTTTCGTAGTTCCGTATGTTTCACTCCCGTATAGTAGTATTGGTCTGTATGTTGTTTTGTACATTACGTTGTGTCATTTTCGTTTCTTTCCTTATTTGTTTATTGTTTCGTATTATTTTATTCTTAGCAAGTAGCTTTTGGTTTCTGCCGATATTCTGTTGTTAATTTCGTGTTCTAAGTTTCCTTTGTTTTTTAATGTGTGTCCTAGATATGTGAATGTTTCGACCTGTTCAATGTCTCTGCCATTTATTTTTATCTTCATTACTACTTCTTCCTTCGCTATCACCATTATTTTTATCTTGGCTTCGTTTATAGTCATATTATGTTTATTTAGTTCTTCATTCCACATGTTGATGTTGTATTGTAGCTTTTCTTCATTGTCAGCCTATAATGCAAGGTCGTCTGCAAATGCGCACTCAGATATTGTTATTCTTCTTAGGTTGTGGTGACCTATTTCCATTTTCTTGGTTTTATCCTTGATTTTCTTCATGATATTATCTAGGAAAATTATAAATAATAATGGGCTTAATGTTCCTCCTTGTCTAAGTCCCTGTGTGGTAATGAATTTGCCTGATATTTCGTTTCTTGTTCTTATATAGTTGGATGTGTTATGGTATATACTTTGTATAGCCTCAATTAGATGTTTCTTAATCTGTCTTTTCTGTAGTGTTTTCCACACCTTGTTCCGCGGTACTCTATCAAATGCTTTTTCCAGGTCTAAAAATGCTATGTGTAGTTTCCTCCCTTGCTTTAGAATGCTATCTGTAATTTTTCTTATTGTGAAGATATGGTCTTGGGTTGAGTGTCCTCTTCTAAATCCATTTTGTGAATTCTCCATTGTTGCCTCTGTTGCTGTTCTTAATTTGTTGTCTATTGTTGCTTCATAGATTTTAGCTGTTGTGCATAGCAATAATATCCCCCTATAGTTACTGAAGATTCTATTATTTCCCTTCTTGTGAATGGGAAAAATCACAGCCTTTTCCCAGTCTTTTGGTATTTGTCTCTTTTCGCATATTATATTTAAAATTATTAACAATATTTGCTCTCCTTCGTTGCCCATATATTTTAATTGTTATGATCTTATTCCATCGTGTCCTGGTGCTTTATCGTTTCTTAATTTCTTGAGTGCTGCCTTCACTTCTTCTTCCGTAATATTTTCCTTATCTTCTGTTCTTGTGCTACCAATTACCGTATTTACCTCTTCTCTGTTACCCTTGTTGTTTCCAGATCCTTCTAATAGTTCCTGATAATGCTCTTTCCACCTTTTCATTACTTCTTTTTCTTCCTTTATTATGTTTCCTTTTTTATCAAAGAGCTGCTTTAGTTTTACTTGTTTTCCCTTCTTACATTTTTTTAGTGTTCTGTAGAATATTTTTTTATTTTCCTTGAAGTTTCCTTCCAGAGTATTTCCAAACTCTTCCCATGTCCGTGCATGCTAGTTCTTCCGTGCTTTGCTATTTTTAATTCTTCTTTTATTAGTTTTCTTTGCCTTTTGTAGTCAGTTCAAAATCTTCCTCATTTTTGGAGTTGAGATATTTTTCCATTTTAGTTTCTTTTTCTGAACTTCTTCTTTTATTTTATCGTTCCACCAATGTGTTTGTTTCTTGTTGTGCGTTTTTCTGGTTGTTCCACATGCTCTTTTTGCTACTTCTATTAGTATATATTTGAAGGTGTTCCATACTTCTTCCACATCATCAAAATTCGGGTTTTGTGTTTCTTTTATTAGATTTTTAATCTGGTTTTGATAACATTCCCTTATCCGTTTTTCTTTAAGTTTCTCCATTCTAATTTTTACTATTTCTCTTTCTTTGTTGCTTGTTTCTTTCTATTACTATATTCTTTTGCTTTTAGTTCCTCGATTACCAGGTAGTGATCGCTTCCTATTTAGCTACCTCTTTTCACTCTCACATCCCTTCCATTTGATCTCTGTGCTTTGTTAGTTAGAAAGTATTATTAATTTTTCGGCTCTGCTTCTTTCTACCCTGGTGTATTTGTGGATTTCTTTGTGTTCGAAGTATGTGTTTAATATTAATAATTCGTTTATGACACAAAAATCTAACAGTCTATTTCCGTTGTTGTTCCTAGTTGGCTCTCCATGTCTACCCATTATTTCTTCCAAACTCTTGTTTTTATTTCCCACTCTGGCGAAAAAATCCCCCATTATAAAGATTGGTTCTTTCATTTTTTCATATTCCAATTGCATTTGATCCCAGAATTCATCTTTGCATGTTTTTCTCTCATCTTCGCTTACCCCATATACTATCATCATATTTCTGTTAGTTTGCCATTATCTACTATTTGTATTGTAAATATTCGTTCGTTTATACAGTCCCACTTTTTTATTGATTGTTCCAAGTTTTCATTTATAATACATCCCACACCAGCTCTTGCCCTTTCATTGACTTCAACTCCGCTGTACAGAAATATGTAGTTATTCTTTAATCTTATTCCTTTACCTTTCTTTTTCGTTTCTGTAATGGCTAATATCTCTAATCCCGGTTTTTCAAATTCTTCTATTAGTTCTATCTCCTTTCCCTGCAGACTTCTAATGTTCCATGCTCCCAGTCGTATAGTCCTTTTTGTTTGCCTTTTCGTCTCCATGTTATTTTTTTTTCGCCATAAGGCTTGTTAGTCGTTTTTTGTAGGTTGTTGTACATTCTCGCTTGGTTTCAATAAAACCCCTTTTCCTTTTTTGTCCCAAACATATACTACTCCATTACAAATCAATTTTTGATATCCGATTTTAACTCGTTTTCCGCTTGTTTCCATTTCCTTGGCTATGCTTCTTATTTCTCTTTGGATTTTGTTTTCTTCCCATGTTAATTCGTTCTCAATGTATGTATCAGTTCCTTTTAATTTACTTTTCGCCGCCATGACCATTTGTTTTTGTTCCCAGTTCGGTACTTATTTCGGTTCCCAGTTCGGACCACTATTTTAATTTCCTTCACTTTTCCATTATTTTTAGTATTAATTTTGTTAATGTCTACTTAGACCTGCAGTTGCTCTGAGAATAATTTTCCTATGTCGTCTTCCGTTTTGTGGGCCGGTCTCAGTCCTTTTATTACTAGGTTGTTTCTCTTCTTCTTTTTCTCTTCTATTTCCGCTCGGTTTTCTAGCGTCTCAATTCTAGCTATTAGATCCCTTTTTTCCCTACCCCATGCTTCTTTCTTTCTTTCAAATTCTATTTTCATTTCTCTTATTTCCTGTTTTAATTGGTTTGTGTTCTGCTCCATTTGTTTTATTATAGTTTGTAGCATTATTTCTATTTTTTCCATGTTTTGTCCTACTTCGACCCCTTCTTTACTCACTATAATATTCTCTGTTTTATTATGCGATTTCTCTTCCCTTTTTCTTTTCCCGTTTTGCGGTTAAATTTTCGGTGTTTGGTGACAAAATCAACTCAATCAACTCTCGAGTAGAAATATATATATATATATATATATATATATATATATATATATATATATATATATATATATATATATATATATATATATATATGTATATATAGATGCGTTTATTATAGATACATTTAGTGTAACTACTTCCGTTTAACTTGTCCAAATGACAAAAATGTGAAAATTACCACCCGATTGGAAATCGGCTCTGATCCATCCGCTGCAAATAAAGGTCGATCTTACTGATCTAAATAACTACCGTGGAATTTCTCTCGTCCCGGTAAGATACAAGATTCTCTCCAACGCGTTACAAACAAGGGCAGAAAATCAGCTGGATAGTCAAATTGGAGAATCATCAGAGAGGCTTCAGGAAGGCCAGATCCTATGTTGAAGAGATCCTCAATTTTAAAACTGTACTTGCATACTCCAAGATGAGAAACCGCAGGGTTGTCACGTTTGTTGATTTTTGGAAGGCCTACAATTCCATTGATAGAGAAACATGACATATCACTCTTGAGATCTCCCTTGAGATGCCAACAATGCAGGTAAATTGCCACAGAAAACAGGGCTGCCAAAGTGGGCCTTCAAGTGTAGCTGGAGAAAATAGAATTCTTCACCAACATAAAAGGAGCAAACAGAGAGATTTTACTAGAGCAGGGAAATTAGGAAGAGGACTGAGAAATGTAAGTGTCTCTGAGAATGGATTGAACGCAACTTATCAGAAAGAGCATCATTATCCATAAGAGTCAACAAGTTAGAACTAGCCTATCGACTGATTAAGTATACTTGCTACAAGAAATGCCTGTCACGCAACCTGAAACTTAAGCACTACACATCAGTCTTACGACCAGAAGCCCTGTATGCCATGGAGTGTCTTTCCTTGAACCGAAGAGGTCTGGTAGAGAAATTGGAAGTCAGAGAGAGGAGAATCCTCAGAAAGATCCTAGGCCCGGTAAAGGAAGATGGGGAATTCCGAAGGCGACATAACTGTGAGCTCTGCGAACATATTGAGAGGCTCTCAGACTGTGCAAGGAAAAGAAGCCTAGCTTACTATGGGCATGTTGCAAGATTGCCTCCAAACCGACTAACCAACCGTCTGTTCATCTTCTGACAAAAAAAAAGAAGCTTCGCACCACTTGGTTGACAGAAACCCAGAAGGATGTTAAAGAACTGGGAATAAAAGATCTCCAAAAAAGACAGTCTGTGAGACGCACCCTGAAGGAAGTCCGTGGATTTCAGGAAAAACGCGAAGAAAAGGTACCCCCTGGACAGAAAAGAGAAAGGAGTTACACCGCCAGAAGATGCAACAATACTGGGCAAAGATCAAAGCCCAACAGTTGAACAAGCGTGGTCCAAAGTAGGCCTATTCGAAACAATTACGTGTTTGGCGACGTATTTGGACCGATCGGGACGCAAGTGGTGCTATCGGAAGCCTCAAATTTCGGGTACGTCAAAATGGGAATTTTCTTACCACGACATATACGTTGCAACGAAGAAGACCAATCGGTGGTAACACATTTTCGCACTTTCACCTACAAGTCCCGCCGCAAGATGATTCGTATTTTCGCATTTTTTCCGCATTTTCTGAGCCAAGAAAACACACCGGCGCTATTGGCGGGACGCAAACACAGACGCCAACGCAACCGTCGCGTCAGTCAGTTGAAATCAACTACGACCGCTGAGAAATTTGTTTTCGGACAAAACTCAGTCACGAACTTTTTGACGAATTCTGACCAAAAACATACCGGGCGGTACGGTAAAAGCAAGTTTCGCACAGAAAAGTCGATTCTTGAAATCAGTGAAAATCATTTTGGAACTTGTGATATTTGTTATTTGACATTTGCCAAAATATTTGTAGTTATGTTAACTGTTTTTCATTAAGTTCAATTTTAAATATATTTAATTTCGTAATAAACTTTTTTTTTGTTACAAACAAATTAACAAATATTTTATTTATCATGGGTGAAAAATCCAAATCTTTAACCTGGATTCATTAAAAAATATATTTTAGTAAGTTTCACACAACGTAGAACAAAAAAATTCTCCATATTTTTTAAAACTCCAGAGTTTTAAAAATATTTTATCCGGCGTGGACCGCCGTCTCTCAATACAACCCATAAGGAAACACATTCAAATAAGTATATTTTGAAAACTACAGCAGATATATTCAAAAATCTTTCAGTACTAGAAAGCGCATACATTTACCTAATGAGTTTGTAATTTTGGGAGTGTTGCATTTAAGAGTGTTCGATAGAGCAGATTTTCTTCTAAAAGGTTTGTCAGTTTTATATTTCCAAAGTGATCTGTCTTTGAGGAGGAATTTTTTTGCAAACCTCCAACCACGTTCTCCATTTTAACATATGTAAATTGAAAATCTAAATTCAGAGAAGCTCTTGAAATTTGTTTTCTATTTTATATTTTTTACTCTTGTCACTAAATCGCAGGTTTTTACAAAATTTGCAAAGAATACTTTTGTGTGGACATTGTGTGGACACGCCCTACATACGGATATCCCAGTTACGATTTTCCATTTTGAGGCGTGGACAAGATATTTGCAAAAAACTCTGAAGACAAATAATTTTCCACGCCGTCCCCATTGGACGGGCAGCGTTTAGATTTTGTCAGCTGATACTTCTTGTGGAAACTCACATTCAGTAAAAGTTTCATTGAAAGGCTTACAGGCTTAATTCATTTTTTCGCAATACATGTTTTCGGTTTTGATCGGAATTTGAGATTGATATGTCTGAATTTGTTAATAAAATTATTTTAGTAAGTTTCACACAACGTGGAACAATAAAATTTGACATATTTGTATATAATTAGTCAGTCTATGATATCCCGCAGTTAGTTTTGCAAAATATTTTATCTGGCTACGGTCGGCGCCCCTCATACTCGTACATAACAGAAATTAATAAATTCAAATAATTATAAATTGAAAACTGCAACTGATATATTGAAATTTCTTTGAGATCTATATAGATTATACTTTTTCTATTGGAATTGACGTTTTGTTATATTCGTGGCCGTTAGCCTTGACACTGGATTTTTTCTAATAAAGAAATATTTATTGAAAACTTGCATATATATTTTTCAAGTCTACGAAACATGCATTTAGCACTATTTAATAGAGCAAATTTTTAGCTAAAAATTGTGTCATTTTGATTTTTCCAAAGCTAACCGTTTTGGCCAAAGATTTTTTTTGCAAACTTCCAATCGCGTTATCCATTTAAACCCATGTAAATTGATAAACAAAATTTAACAAAACATATTTTTTACTTTTGTGACTAAACCGAACGATTCTACAAAATTTGCAAACAATACTTTTTTTAGACACCGACGTCCTACATACGGATATCCCGGTTATAATTTTCTATTTTGAGGCGATGCATGAGGATATATTTGCATAAAAGCTTAGAAGAAAAAATAATTCCGCACGCCGTCCCCATTGGAGGGAGAGCGTTCAACTTTGGTCAGCGGATACCTCATGTGACCACCCACATTCAATAAAAGTTTCATTGAAAGCCTTAAAGGGTTCAAAAAAAAATTCGCAATTTTTGAATATATAAAAATTTTCGTGTTCGGTTTTTATCGGAATTCGTGATTAATATGTCTGAATTTGTTAAAAAAAATATTTTAGTAAGTTTCACACAACGTGGAAAAATTAAATTTGACACATGTGTAAAGAATTAGTCAGTCTATGATATTCTTAAGTTAGTTTTGCAAAATATTTTATCTTGCGGCGGTCGCCGCCCCTCAAACTCGGACTTTAACAAAAAGTAATAAATTCAAATAACTATAAATTGAAAACTGTAACAGATATATTCAAATTTCTTTCATCTCTACATAAATTACAGATTTTTCTATTGAAATTGACGTTTTGGTATCTTCGTGTCCGATAGCCTTGACACAGGATTATTTCTTAAAAAGAAATACTTATTGTCAACTTGGCAATATACTTTTTTGTCCAACTCTCCGAAGTCTACCAAACATGCAATTAGCAATATTTTATAGAGCAGTTTTTCATCTAAAAATTGAAAACGAACTGTTTTTGCTCAATCAATTTAATTTGCACACCTCTTACCGCGTTCTTCATTTAAACCCATGTAAATTGAAAAACAAAATTTAGAGAAGGGATACGTAAGACTTAGTAACTAATATCACATCGTTATTTACAGTAACTTTCTCTTGTCAATGCTGGCAGCTTTTCATTTCTAATATCACTTCTTTAAATATCGTATCTTTGATTCCAGACAGTTAGTAACATTGTATGAATATATTCATTTAAAAACTGATTTTGTTGCTTTAAAAACCTGACACCATTAAAATTATTTGAACTTAATGGATCTCTAGAAAAATATTTGTTTACATCAGGAGTCGTCCAATTTGCAATTTCACGCATACACAACCCAGGTGGCACTAAAAGCGCCACAAGAGTCCTTCAAACCACATACTCATGAAAAATTATGTGATAGGCAATTCAAGATTGTACATACTATTCCGCCATTGAATCTATTCCATCTACAACAATCGTTTAACCCTCATTAACTTTTCCACTCTATTCAACTATTCCATCCAGAACAACTCTTCCGTCCAAAAGAATACGATGCGCATGCACTAGTACTTAAAAAAAACGTATGCGGTCAGGGGCCCCCGGACCGCATACGAAGTTCATCATGCATGTAACAGAATCGAACAACCTCTCTTTTAATATTTTTAAGATGTAAAATTCTTATAAGAGACAAAAATTACCGCCGCCAGAAACGTTTCTGTCATGATGCAACATGAGATTTTGCGTTGAAGATTCATCATTTTCCTCGTATGGGGCGTGGAATGATTGAGAACTTGGACTAGTTACTTGATGAGCTTCATCATTAACTGATGATTGAATTTGATTACTCAGAAAGTGACTAAATATTAATTTGTCAGTTTCATTACTCTCGATTAAAATGGTTGGTAATGAAGCTTCTTCCGATGATTGTAAAGATTCAGGGTTTTCATTTTAACACCTTCAGCTTGTTCTAAATTTGTATTTTGTAAAATTTATTTTTTCATTTTTCTCTGTCGATACTTTTTTTGATACGGAGTTTGTGATTTCACTATTGTCTCTCTAGAATGTATATAAATATAGTAAAAAAAGCAAACACTTCAATCACATGTTCGATAAACCCATATAAACAGTAAGCAATTGCTTCAAAATATAAAATTGTAACCTTTTCTTAACCTGTATTTTGTATCATTATTCTTTGTAGATGTCCTTTTTGATGTTGACCTTGTGATTTTACTGTTGCCTCTCTATAATGTATACATATTGTTAAAAAAATATCTAATACTCTAATCACATGCAGGAAAAATCTATTTAAGCAGTAATCAATTGCTTCAAATTATAAAGTTTTAAGAATCTACTTTTTTAAATCTATATTTTGTAAAATTTCTTTTTTCTATATTGTCTGTCGATACTCTTTTTGACACTGAGCTCTTGATTTCACTATCTTCTCTCTAGAATGTATATAAATTTACTAAAATAAAAAAAATAACAATTACAATTAAATTACATATACGATAAACCCATGTCAACAGTAAGCAATTGCTTCAAATTATAAAAGTGTAACCTACTTTTCGAAATATGTATTTTGTATGATTCCTTTTATTTCTTTTTCCTTTTTTCTCTGTCGATACTCTTTTTCATGCTGAGCTTGTGATTTCACTATTGTCTTCCTATAATGTATATGTCATAGTCATATAGTGAAATCCGTCGGATTGTGTAAAACTAAATTATTGCATTATCTTCCGACAGGTCATAAACTAATTCGTGAAACCTTCTGAAATATGTTTTTCTTCATTTATCTCTTTCGAAATAGGTATGCCAATTAAGACAAGTAGCTTTATACTATCAAATGGAATTTTTTGAAACATCGAATAGGTAAATAGTTAAGATAGTGAGTGTAAATCCCAGTTAAACAAGTGCCTCATAAAATTGGCGATTTCAACAGCTACACGAATTAGATGAACTAATCGAACAGCCGACATATCCAGTGGCTCAGTTTTACACAATCTGACTTATTTTTCACTATATGGCTACGACATACATATATAAATATAGTAAATATCAATCACTCAAATTATATGTACGTTTAACTTATGTAAACAGTTGGCAATTGCTTCAAATTATACAGTTTTATTCTTATTAACTTACTTTTTTCAGTATTTTGTACACTTTCTTGCTTTTTCTCAAAACCTTATTCCAATTATGACAAATGAATGATATATAAACAATATAATTCTTTAGAGATTTAAAACAACAAAAAACGGCCATATCTAACGGCACATATCTAAAAAAATTCATAACCAATAACTTAATCAACTGACTTTGATGTTCTCGAGTTGACGTTCAACATAACCAATAATATATTGTTTAAATGACGCGGCTGCCGCTCGATTTGTTACATATTATTTGGTCGACTTTAAGTTGGTCGACTATTACTCGCAAACTAATAAAGCCTACTTAGTTGTGATACTTTCCCTTTTAACTTCGTTATATATACTACTATTGTGGAATTTTTAAGATATCCTGAAATAGCCATTTAACTGGCAGGGGGGGGGGGACCCTAACAAAAATTAATCGATAGCTTATATATAAGCTTAATATATTGTTTTCACAAACCTTTAATATTTTTGAAAGACCCATCTAACGACACACTACACCTTGGGGTAGACGAGAAAAAAAAGCATCCCCACTTATTTAAGATAAAAGAGGTCCCCTAAAAAAAATTTTTTTCAACATTTTATTTTATCAATTTTTCGGCGTGACCACGGGCGTACCCAGTTTTCGGCCGGGGGGAGGGGGAGGGGTACCAGTATTTTCTTAAGCGGGTCCCCCGCACATGTTTTACCCTACACATTGCACAAGAGGTAGATCTATGTAGTGTGTAGGGAAAACACCCTCAGAAGATCCTGCTTTATAGGTAGAAAAAAATTAAACATAAATTCAAGTAGGTATGCATTTATTTAATTTAAATTGTTTTAAAGGTAAATAAAGGTTTTAAATCTATTTTAAAAGTAATTTTCGAGGGTTTTCAGCAAAACGCTTTATGAAGTCTTCCGTGAAAGAATCGCCCATAAAATAATATTTCTAGGGCTGTTTACACCTTTGGATAAAAAGACTCGGCTTGTTGAATTAATTCTCCAAAGTTTGAAAGTCCTCCTGTTTGTTTATCCAATACGTGGGCCACAGCTCGGCTTCTGAGTGATCCCTATTAATCCATAAAATTTTGATTCTTCCTCCATACATTTTTTAAGTTTTGGAGCTGTAATTTTTATTAACTGAGCAGGGTGTAACAATGAAAGATCAAATGCTGGTGATTGGTCTTTGCCACACCTCGACCCTAATGAGGATGATAACGATTCCAAATAGGGCACGTATAGCGAGCGACGAAAATACTCGCTTAATGAACCAGCAGGATGATTTGCCCTATATTGTTGACGACTTTCTGTCCTTGGAAGACGCAGCTCTATGTTTAGAGCCTTAGCAATTTCATCAGCTGATTCTAATAATTCTTCACTACCTTCTTCGGCAGAACGCCTGTGTCCAGCAACTGCAGTTGTTATGGTTTGGATGTGCTCTGCACATTTAATTACGTCTAAGGTTTCTGACTGCAATATGTTTGCGACCGGTTGCAGCAGGGAATTATACTTGTCTATAATACATAGAGCCAGTATGAATGTTGTTTGTCCAACTGCGAATAACAATTGGAAAGCTACTTTTCTTCTCACAGAATTCCCTTCCTGAGAAAGTTTTTCCAAGCCTTCCACAATTTCGACAAAATGCTTCATAAACATTGAAATACTTTTGCATTTATGAGACCACCTTCTTTCACACAGCAATGGTATTTTTGGTGCATATTTTTGACGAAAAACTGATTCCCTGAAAAAATGTATCGTATCTTTTACAGTTCCAATGCAGTTGCGAATCTCAGAAACATTATTTAAGTCGTTTACTACGAGGTTTAATTTGTGGCAGGCACAGTGAAATTACAAACCCTTTTTATATGTTTCTCTTAATATTTTTTGAACACCGCCACCTTTTCCCGCCATTGTAGCACATCCGTCGTAACCCTGTCCCGTGCATTTGTTAACATCAATGTTTAATGCATTGATGAATCCTTTAATTGCAGCAGCTATCGTTTGGGCATTCATTTTTTCTAATTCCACAAAACCCATAAATTCTTCCTTAACATTTTTTTCCCTTTGATCGTAATATCTAAGACCTATTGATAGTTGCTCCTTTCCTGATATATCAGATGACTCATCAGCCAAAATGCTGTAGGCACTTGCAGCTTTGACATTATCGACCAACTTTTCTCTGATTAGGACTCCACATATGTTTAAAATCTCATTTTGTAATTTTGCAGAAGCATATTGAGCATTTTTATTACATTTTTCTAAGAGTTTTCTCAAAATTTCATCGCCGGAATCAATTTTTAGTTTAAGCAAATCTTGGAAACCGCCGTCATCTTTTTCTTTTCCTCTCAATAGCAAATCATGCGTTCGACAAAAAATAATTGTTTTTACTATAGGTGTTAATGCATTCCTATTTTCTTCAATAGTTTTTGCATAGCCTGTTTGCAAAGCTACCTGTATATTTGTTTTTGCGTTGCCAAAAAAATTGGCAGAAACACATGACTCTCTGTGCCATTGACTATCTACAAGTGCTTTACAATAGCTGTGTATATCTTTATACTTAGTGAATGGTCGGACAATTAGAGATCCCTGTACACCACGTACAAGTTTCGGAGGAAATAAAACGCAAAACAAACAAAACGCACCTTTAAATCTCTTTGAGTAAGCAAGCCAAGGTTTGTACATAACTAACCAATTGTGATTAAATTTTCGTTTCAATTGTGTAGCATCACCAGCAAAATCATAATTTTTTAGAGGTACCCAGCATCGCTTTAAAATTTCCATTCTTTTTTTCAGTAGTCATTACAAAAGATCGTCCAACCCACCGCCCGATATCATTTTCATGACAATTATCTCCATCTTCCAGAACAGATGCAGATTCAGATGCATGAGATACAGAAGTTAACTCGTCAATAATATTATCAGAATTTACGGGTGCCAATCCTTCTTCTAGTGGGTTAAGTGAGTTACATAGGTTTTTATTACTATTTTCTTTTGGATGATCGGAATAAGATTGTGTAACTGGCGCTGGATCAACCTTACTAGATTTACTGCCACTTGAATCATCTTCTTTACTCGTTATTTTCCTCTTTTCTGGTTTCGCGGCTGCAAAAATAAAGAAACAAGCCTAAAAATCATGTTTCAATTATAGGTACAAACAGCATTGTTTGCTTTTAGAAATATTTAAGTTAATAATAAAAAATACTCACAAAAAAAATTCGAAGGTCCATTTTTATTCAACGTAACACTCTTTATTATTATTTTTCAACAAAATACACAACACAATATAAACCAGATTGTTTGGATTCGCGATTAGTTGCACCAGAAACAGTTGCACTCAGCATCACAGCATTCAGTTTATTAAATATATTTATGCAAATGTGCGCTAAAATATCTAGAGGCATGAGCCTTACAATATTTGATGGTGGGATCGAAAAAATTCATGGAGGGAAAATTGTCAGCAAATAGCCGGGAAGTTAGGTGATCAGAGGGCGGGATAATACGTATTTACAAAATGCAAAAGATACAACTATTAATATAATTTAGCAGGTTGACGCCGGCGTGAGCCACCGGTGGGTCATAAACTCATACAAATTATTGTGCGCCAACGTGTTATGCTAAAAATACATAAGTGGAATTGTGGGCAATAAAAAAAAATATAAACCTTAAATATAATACATAACGAGATTTTTAATAATATCCTATGTTTGGCTCTTTCAAATCAAGAACATGTCTAATAAATTCAATTAATGCAGTCTCACAGTCTCACTCGTACTAAAGGCTCTCACGGCCTGTGGCTTGGCGAACCTGACACGAAGTTTCTCTAATATGTACTTGAATCTGTAGACGCTTGACTGTGCTTGTTAATTCCTGAGCCACACCTTTCCCACAGTGCGTAGTTTGACAAATCTCAAGCCACCTCAAGCCACCATAATATATTGTAAATGTAAAGTAAGTCATAACGTGGCTCTAGCATAACTTTCAGCGACAACAGTAGTTACTTAGCACCTCCTATACAAAATCCAGGGGGTGGGACAGTAACCTCCCCTGCATTTTATACGTTTCGAATACGTTTGAAATTTGACCAGACAAGACCAGACAAGACCAGACAAGACCAGACAAGACCAGACAAGACCAGAAAAAAACAAACAATACCAGGCAAGAACACACAAGACCAGACAAGAGTAGACAAAGCCAGGCAAAACCAGACAAGACCGGACAAGACCGTACAAGACCGTACAAGACCGGACAAGACCGGACAAGACCAGACAAGACCAGACAAGACCAGACAAGACCAGACAAGACCAGACAAGACCAGACAAGACCAGACAAGACCAGACAAGACCAGACAAGACCAGACAAGACCAGGCAAGACCAGACAAGACCAGACAAGACCAGACAAGACCAGACAAGACCAGACAAGACCAGACAAGACCAGACAAGACCAGACAAGACCAGACAAGACCAGACAAGACCAGACAAGACCAGACAAGACCAGACACGACCAGAAAAAGTCAGACAAGACCAGTGGAGACCAGGCAAGACTAGACGAGACCCGACAAACCATAGAACATCAGAGAAAACCAGATAAGATCAGACAAGGCGAAACAAGTCCAAATAAGACAAGACCAGACCAGACAAGATCTGACAATATCAATCAAGGTTAGATAAGACAATGCATAACTGGAAGTATTTAATCATAATCGGTCGAAATCAAATATGATCAAGCTTGGCCAGGCAAATACAGAATGGATAAAGAATGGAGGTAAATAGCAACCATAAACAATACCAGGCAAGTCCAATGAATGCAAAACTAAGGGAGACGATACGTGAATATAGTAGTTGCCTGTTTTCCTGTAACACGTGTTATTGATTTCTCACGACAATTATTGTAGGTTGTATTAATTCGATGTCGCATGGAAACCATGCACAGAAACTAAGCTGCGTAAAAATAATTGTTTTTAAAGGCAACTTGAAAGCATATTACTATTAGGTAGATTAGACAAATTACTCAAAACATAATGCGATATATGAAAGTAAACAAAACTATACTTTATTGATACAACTTGTCTATAAGCTTTGAAATCAATCATGCTCGATACTTGTTTGTAATTTTATTTTGTGTAAAGATTTCATTAACTGAGAGGATATGCGAGAATATATCAGGTTGAGCTTGAAAAATTGTTGAAAATTAATCTTTTGGATAAAATTAATTCATGTATCGTAGTATAATCTTGTTTTTGTTTCGTGTTGTTTCGAGAATTGTTTAATTTATGCTTATTTGTTCTGTTTACCGTATATGATATATCCGTCGAATTTATATAACCAATTTGTGAATTTATAAATTCACTATGTTTTAACCACACTTATAATATGTAAAAATATTACATAATATATTATTCACAGTTATATAAATTTCTACACTTTTCACGACTCGACTGTTAAAGTTCATTACCTTTAACAGTAGAAACTCGAGTCGAGATAAGTATAGAAATTTATATGATTTATATATCTGAATAATGTGTTATATAATATTTTTACATATTATGTGTTTAAAACATTATGAATTTATCAATTCAGGGTAGCTATGGATTACTACCACGCAGTAACGGTCGCAACCTTCCTATTCAATTTGTGAATAATTAATTTCAATTTGAACCTTTGGAATGATAATATGAGCCAGGGACTAAAAACTAAAAATATTTCGTTCGTTTCTGATCAGAAGGGAAACGGAAAATTTCGCTTTCTTAATTTACGTTCTCACACAAAACATATCGTTTTCGTTTTCGTGAACAGAAATTAAATAACGGTTAAAACCGGTTTTGCAAATTATACTACATAGAATTACACGTAATTTAAGAAATGCCTTTCCTTCAATTTCCTCATAGCCAACGTCCTTAAAACTAAATAGTTATTATTTCCAACAAATTGA
Organism: Phosphuga atrata; assembly: GCA_944588485.1. Classification (NCBI taxonomy): domain Eukaryota; kingdom Metazoa; phylum Arthropoda; class Insecta; order Coleoptera; family Silphidae; genus Phosphuga; species Phosphuga atrata. The sequence continues at coordinate 67,318,409 of OX155893.1, read as the reverse complement.
ACTTTGATTCTTAATACACTTCTATCAAATCTACTTGCTTCATAAACTTTTAAAGTTTATACTTTCCCCATCAATTCTTTCTATATTTTTGCTTTTAAATTTAAAGAGTCTGATGACACATTTTTTAAAAATTATTTATGGATTACTTGCAACTTTATTGTCTAGTCCATCTATTATCGGATATAACATTTGTCGAAAACCCGAATCATTAAATATACTGATTGACCGCTGTTAACTGTTACCAGTTCTGTACACTCTTCCTTCAACAAATCAGGAGTAATATTGATTGAAATATTGGTTCTATAACATCATCTAAAGAGGTTTGAATATTTAGGCGCCTCTTTTTAGCTGGTGGGGATGAATTAGACGAGGTCATAAATTTCATTATGACAAGATTGCATATGTCGCTGCAAGTTCCCTTCATGATTTCAACTTATTGATGCGTCGCAACCTTCAACATGATTTATATGTTACCTAGTTGTATAAATTTTTTTTTTCTGAATGGATCATTTTGATTTCTTATTTTTATTATTGCTTAGAAACTTTAGAAACTTTAGAAACAATTTTCTAATCCATATATAATAGCAACTTAATATCAAAAATTTGTATATTTAGAACACAAACAGAAAAAAAGACTGATACTGACAACACAATGTAACTAAATTGCCTAATAAATTGATGGCGACCAATGGGAAGCCATTTGTGCAGATTCTCATGATATTATACAGTGACTTAACAACGCATGCACGTTTACAATGTTGTAGATTTCAATTTTTTTTAAATTGAAATTTCGGTTAATTTCGTTTTCGTTCCGTTCTTAGTCCCTGATACGAGCACTTCCGTTTTAACTGATCTTAATCCAGAAAAAGGAAGCAATTACATACTAAGATTCAAAATTGTCATTTTTAGTGAGCACGTTTTATTTTAAAACCATTGTTTGTTTTTTGATTAAGAAATGTGGGTGATAAGGATAAGAATAAATTTATCACTCATGTTTTGTGACAAGAGAATTTTTTAGAAATTGTTCGACGATTACTGTAATGCCCCTGTCATATTCAACGAAATATTTCTGGAAAACGTTCGGGTGATTACAGTATTAACCCTATAATAAAACAGACAAAATATTTTTAGAAATTGTTTGGGTATTATATCGTAAAACTAATTTCTTTGAAAAGCTTTCTTCTGAAATTCCCGTTGCCGCTACAGAAATATTTACTAAAATTTAAATTGACTTGTGTTTGAATCAATTGAACTTCACATATGATTGAACAATGCTTGCAGAGACTGTCGAAAAATGAGCGTGGCATTCAAAAATTTATTGAATTTCCAAAAATGAATGAATCAAAACATATTTTGGAATCATAATCATAAATTACAAAAAAACTATTATTCGATTAGTTTGACAAGTGTCTTATTATTCAAAATTACTGAAGATTAAATTTGAAATTAAATTAACCAAAAAGAATTAATCAAAATTCAATAATGGTGAAATCCTGAAGCTTGCGATATTTTCTTTTAATCGCCAATTTCTTCTGGATCTATTTTTAAAATTCTTATTCTAAAAATTCTTTTGCGATCAATCCATGAAACCATGAAAATTTTAATAAACCTTATAAATTGAACTAATTAACACGGTTTGGCCAAATCCTTTGGGAAATTAATCAACCGAAGAATAATAATACATTTATGAATAAGCAATAAGTGACTATAAAAGATGAATACCATAAGGACCAATTATGATATCTATAATAACTTTTATTAAAGCCAATAAAACGTTAGCTAAATTATTTGCCCAGAATAGATTGCAATAATCAATAATTTCACTAAATAAATATTTTTATATCAGGAGACAATTAAAAACTATATCAAATTTTGATGAAAATTAGTAGTATATTCAGAAGAAATAACCAAATTATTTAATTGAAGTCTTAATTTTATAAATTCTGGCCTGTCTTAGCATAAGTCCGATATGTCTAGTCCTAGCACTTCTGTCCTGTGTGAGTAATCTTTTCCTGTGTTTTATATTTAATCTTATATTCTTATTCTAAACTCTAGTCTTGTCTTATCTTGTCTGTTTTTGGCTAGTCTAATGTGTCCCTACATGTCTTTCTTTACAAGATTGATTCCTAGAATACTGAAATATAAATGATTTATGCTCTATGATATTGAATTTTTCCTCTACTCCATGAAATGTGTTTTGAAGTTATTCAATAGAACCAAAAAAGTTAATGTAATTTTCGAAACAATTTACTTTCAAATGAATTATATTTTTCACACGTTATATATGACAGTACGTCGAGGTGGTGTAGCGGAGATGATAGCAAGTGCCTTTTGACAGGTCAATAAAAATCGCTTTTATCATTAATCTTTTTTGTTATGGAAGTTGATGCTCGAACAAATAAGGTTGACAGACATTATCTTCAGAATATGTTAAATTTAATTCAATGTGTGTTGAGGTGCAACGAAAGAATATAAGTAGATGGGATTAAGTTTGGAGATAAATAGTGTAATAAGGGAATGTTTAGTTTGTATGCTGTTATTTTATACTTTGTTTTTATTTGTATTCTTTTAATGGTTGTTAAAGACGGAAATGTTTGAAATAAGACTAGAATTATTGCATGTGGTACTAATTTACCTGAATAGATAAATAAAATCTCCAACATATTTAGAATACAATATATAAAATTACGAAAATTGTTTCAAAGTAAACGAAATATATTTTTATTTAACATTAGGTCTTTATTAAAAAAAAACACTAAAAACTGTATCCATTTTTTATCCACCTATATGTCTTTGGAATGCTAATACTAGGTTCAATATCTACATTTCTTAAACTCGACTAGCCTAAATAGCAATTCAAGGGCAAGTCGGTGCATATTATTGTTTGTCCATATTATTTAAATTTAATTCAGTTTAAATCTGTCTAAATTTCACAAACAGTACTAGATAGACAATTTAAAGAGAATTCCCTGTCCATATTTTTAAATTAAATTTAGTTTTATATACTAGTAACTTCGACTAGATAGATGAGCAATTCAAAAACAATGTCTATATGTCCATATTTTTCACTAAATATCAACTATAATAATATAATCGTTTACCTAAAAAGCCTTCTCAAGCTCCTTTAACTAGTTATCCAATCTTATTTAATATTTAAGCTCTTATTATATATTTATAGAATATTTAGAACTCCTTATGATTTTTTTAAATTTGTTGTTTGTTTGTGTGTTTTACTTTCTGCTTTAGTTAAATTTAATCTTTTTTAATTTTCTGATATTTGATTAAAGTTTATAATAGGAGTTTCGTCTTTAGAAACTTGTGTTATTTGAATACGCAGAGTAGTCAACAAAAAATTGCTCTAATTACAAATAGTTTTAATTATTTTCTTGGAATTTAATCGATCAATATATATTACTGTTAGCTTTAAATATTGTATTTTTTTTTTATATATAAATTATGAAAATTTGTTGAATAAAAATATAATTTGTTGTCTGTTTGGAAAAGTATACTAAGGAATATTTTAATTATATATTTTTTTGTTAATAAATTTGGTATAAAATTAAGATATTTTTTTAGAAATTCACTCGATTAAAGATATTTCTTAGAGAAAATAAACATTGTCGCCTATTTGCTGATTTTTTTATTCGATATGAATTAACAAGTAACTGAACAAAAGAATAGAATTTTAAAAGAAATGTTTCTTTGGTATTTTTAGTTTTTTTACTTTCACAGTTTTATTTCAATTAGTCTATTTGCACCTTTTTCTTTTACGTTTTAAAAAATGTATATATAAATACGTATTTTTATTTAATACGTACGTACCTAAATATACCTAAATTTTAATATTAATTTGTATGTTCTCTTAGAATTTTAAATGATTTGTATTCTTTTAGATAAAATGAAATGAGAATTTATAAAAATGTATTTGTTTATTCTAATTTATTGACTAATTTATAATAAATTTAAAACATATAATCAGAATTTTAAAAGTAATATGTAAATTTGGCGTAAGGTAAATATAAAAAATTACACTGAATTGAAAAATTCACTATGTTTTAACCTCACTTATAAGTGTTTTTTGAAAAAAATACGTCAAAGTTTGCTTTTTGGCAACGAAATTATTAACATTTGAGATTTACATATTTGAATAACATAATGGTTTCCATTTTTAACAAATTGTAATGTATTATTTAATATTCTATTAAAAATACAGGGTGTTAGGTAAAAATACGGCAAAAATATAAAGAGTTATTCCTTGGCCTATTATAAAAATATTTTGTCCTATGATCAGTTGTGAAAAAAACCCTTAGTTTCGAAGATACAGGGTGAATAAAATTTGCGACAACCATATTCGATATTTCTTGAAATCACAAATGTAAATAAAAGTTTGGCGTTCGCCAATGAGTTTATAAAGACAAAACATTAATTAGTTTATCAATTACAAAAAAATGTTAATAATAACTTGGAACGGCTGTTTTATCTACTGACGTACAAGTGGATTTCATTTTTTTTCAGCTGTATCGGTCGCAGTTGTTTACATTGACTAACGTTTGGCTATTTGAGGTGTCTTTAATAGTTAGTGAAGTCCTCTATCATATACACCAACGGCGAGATGACTCACATACATTCAATGTATGGACTTGCTGATGGCAATTCATTAGAAGCGTCAGTGTTCTTCAGCTGTATCGGTCGCAGTTGCTTACATTGGCTGACGTTTGGCTATTTGAGGTGTCTTTAATAGTTAGTGAAGTCCTCTATCATATACACCAACGGCGAGATGACTGACATACATTCAATGTATGGACTTGCTGATGGCAATTCATTAGAAGCTAGGCGATTGTACATTGAACGGTTTCCTATACGTAATATCCCCGACCAAAAAATCTTGTAAAACATTAATTGACGTCTTCGTGAAACAGGCAAATTGAACGAATTGGAGGGCCATTAAGATTAATGACAGAAAGACCGGAACAATTGAAACATAATGTGCTGGATATAATAGAGGAAGATCCAAGTATTTCTACGCGACAAATTGTCAATTCTTTGGATGTAGGTTATTCTACAGTTTGAAAAATTCTTAAGGGCAATTTGTTGTATACATACCACATTCAACTTATTCAGGCACTACTACTGGCTGATTATCGTCGTATCTATAAGTATCGATATAAGTAGACCTATAAGTATCCTATCGTCCAAGTATCCAAGTGTGTTTGGATGAGTTCGGCACTCAATGGCGAGAAGATTGAATGTTTGTATACAGGCTGGAGGAAGTCATTTCCAACATATATTGCAGATCGAGCAACATGTAGTACTTTTTGATAATAAAATGTGTGTAAAATAAAGTTTCGAAAATTTTGTTCACCCTCTATCTATGGAAAAATGGTTTTTTAGAAATCTTCATAATTCATCAAAAATCATTTTTCATCAAGTTTTCCTAACATCCTGTACATTGCTTTAAGAAAGAAATGCATTTTTTAAATATATTTATTTTTTTATCATAAAATTTGCAACTTCATGTGTTAAGCATGGGGATCGTATTTTTGGGAATAGTTACTATGGATGGAAGTGCTGAAAAGAATGAAATAGTTGCTAAAGGTGGTATAATTATTGAGGGTGGAATCGTATAAGGAATTTTCAACTGCGCGACAATTGTGAAGTTGTATATGAAAGAGTAAGCAGAATAGCAAGATGCGCGATTCTGGTGGCGCTTCAGCGTCAGCTTAGGTTTTACGTGTGTGTGAAAAATAAGGGGAATTGCAATATGTACAGCTCCTGCTGTACAAAATATCTGTTAATAATTCATTCGTCTCAAATTCATCTCAAGATTTTAATGCTGTCAGGTTTGTAAAATAATACACTGTAAAATAATAACACTTTTCAAATGTACCTAATCATATAGTGTTGCCAATTGGTTTGTTGAATAAAAAAAATTATCGATTTTTTTAAGTATTTTAAAACTTTATTATAAATAATTCGGATGTTTGATGCGAATAAGTTTTTTCAATTTAAAAGTGATAAAATTTGGAAAATAATCAGGTGACAATTCCAACTTAATTCAAACATACAATTCTTAATAAAATCTCTAAAATCGCCGTTTTAGGATTTTTTTCTGCGCACTGTTTAAAACCATAGGTATCGACGTTTAACAATGTGGGACATTTAAAGACACACGATGGTACGAAACAAGCACGATAACTTTTAATATTTTACTTTTAATGTTTGACATGTTTACTACAACTACTGTATCAACAAAGCCATGCGCGGGTAGAAATTAACCTTCTTACGTCACAACGCGACCGGCCTGTTTTCGGTACCGATTTCAAAAATGTATTTTCAATTTGTTATAACTTTTTAATTGCAACAAAAAAAAAACAACAAATATTTTTGTTATAAAACTTATATATGTGCTTTCGGTTTATGATAAAAAAAATATTCAAAAATTTAATTGTCTGAAATCAAAGTTAAAGGAGTGGTTAGAAATGAAAAGCTCCCAACGTTCATAAAAAAGGTGCTATATCTAACAATGTGATAAAACTCTCACTAAAAATTTCATAGCCTTTAAATTAATTAAGTGACATTGATGTTGTCAACTTTGACGTTAACATAACCAACATATATTGTTTTAATCAAGTTGGTAACAAGTGTTGTTGAGTTACCAAAATACTCAAACAGAGGCCGCGGTCCGAATTTGCTCACAGTGCTTACGACGTACAAAGTGCTAAGGTACGGTCCGGTTTAATGAGCGCGCTAACGGCTGTTCGCAGTACCATTAATTCGGGCCACGATAGGTTATGTCATGGAACACTTAGGGTGCGTCCCAATAGGCGCTCACAAAGCTCAACGAACGAACCCTGTTCCACTAGGCCTCCAAAGCTCAAAATGTTCCTTTAGCTGTTTCACATGTCGACCACGGTCGTTGTGGTCACGGCAAAAACGTCACTAATGACGTCATTATTTTCGCTCAAGTCGAGCCCACAACGACCCATCTGGCAGAGATGGATCCTCTATCATATACACCAACGGCGAGATGACTGACATACATTCAATGTATGGACTTGCTGATGGCAATTCATTAGAAGCTAGGCGATTGTACATTGAACGGTTTCCTATACGTAATATCCCCGACCAAAAAATCTTGTAAAACATTAATTGACGTCTTCGTGAAACAGGCAAATTGAACGAATTGGAGGGCCATTAAGATTAATGACAGAAAGACCGGAACAATTGAAACATAATGTGCTGGATATAATAGAGGAAGATCCAAGTATTTCTACGCGACAAATTGTCAATTCTTTGGATGTAGGTTATTCTACAGTTTGAAAAATTCTTAAGGGCAATTTGTTGTATACATACCACATTCAACTTATTCAGGCACTACTACTGGCTGATTATCGTCGTATCTATAAGTATCGATATAAGTAGACCTATAAGTATCCTATCGTCCAAGTATCCAAGTGTGTTTGGATGAGTTCGGCACTCAATGGCGAGAAGATTGAATGTTTGTATACAGGCTGGAGGAAGTCATTTCCAACATATATTGCAGATCGAGCAACATGTAGTACTTTTTGATAATAAAATGTGTGTAAAATAAAGTTTCGAAAATTTTGTTCACCCTCTATCTATGGAAAAATGGTTTTTTAGAAATCTTCATAATTCATCAAAAATCATTTTTCATCAAGTTTTCCTAACATCCTGTACATTGCTTTAAGAAAGAAATGCATTTTTTAAATATATTTATTTTTTTATCATAAAATTTGCAACTTCATGTGTTAAGCATGGGGATCGTATTTTTGGGAATAGTTACTATGGATGGAAGTGCTGAAAAGAATGAAATAGTTGCTAAAGGTGGTATAATTATTGAGGGTGGAATCGTATAAGGAATTTTCAACTGCGCGACAATTGTGAAGTTGTATATGAAAGAGTAAGCAGAATAGCAAGATGCGCGATTCTGGTGGCGCTTCAGCGTCAGCTTAGGTTTTACGTGTGTGTGAAAAATAAGGGGAATTGCAATATGTACAGCTCCTGCTGTACAAAATATCTGTTAATAATTCATTCGTCTCAAATTCATCTCAAGATTTTAATGCTGTCAGGTTTGTAAAATAATACACTGTAAAATAATAACACTTTTCAAATGTACCTAATCATATAGTGTTGCCAATTGGTTTGTTGAATAAAAAAAATTATCGATTTTTTTAAGTATTTTAAAACTTTATTATAAATAATTCGGATGTTTGATGCGAATAAGTTTTTTCAATTTAAAAGTGATAAAATTTGGAAAATAATCAGGTGACAATTCCAACTTAATTCAAACATACAATTCTTAATAAAATCTCTAAAATCGCCGTTTTAGGATTTTTTTCTGCGCACTGTTTAAAACCATAGGTATCGACGTTTAACAATGTGGGACATTTAAAGACACACGATGGTACGAAACAAGCACGATAACTTTTAATATTTTACTTTTAATGTTTGACATGTTTACTACAACTACTGTATCAACAAAGCCATGCGCGGGTAGAAATTAACCTTCTTACGTCACAACGCGACCGGCCTGTTTTCGGTACCGATTTCAAAAATGTATTTTCAATTTGTTATAACTTTTTAATTGCAACAAAAAAAAAACAACAAATATTTTTGTTATAAAACTTATATATGTGCTTTCGGTTTATGATAAAAAAAATATTCAAAAATTTAATTGTCTGAAATCAAAGTTAAAGGAGTGGTTAGAAATGAAAAGCTCCCAACGTTCATAAAAAAGGTGCTATATCTAACAATGTGATAAAACTCTCACTAAAAATTTCATAGCCTTTAAATTAATTAAGTGACATTGATGTTGTCAACTTTGACGTTAACATAACCAACATATATTGTTTTAATCAAGTTGGTAACAAGTGTTGTTGAGTTACCAAAATACTCAAACAGAGGCCGCGGTCCGAATTTGCTCACAGTGCTTACGACGTACAAAGTGCTAAGGTACGGTCCGGTTTAATGAGCGCGCTAACGGCTGTTCGCAGTACCATTAATTCGGGCCACGATAGGTTATGTCATGGAACACTTAGGGTGCGTCCCAATAGGCGCTCACAAAGCTCAACGAACGAACCCTGTTCCACTAGGCCTCCAAAGCTCAAAATGTTCCTTTAGCTGTTTCACATGTCGACCACGGTCGTTGTGGTCACGGCAAAAACGTCACTAATGACGTCATTATTTTCGCTCAAGTCGAGCCCACAACGACCCATCTGGCAGAGATGGATCGAAGTTGTCGTTTCGCCAAAGTTGATACCAACGTCTGTTGAGTAATTTATTGGTTCAGATTTTTTGTGGTGAGAATCTTCACCTGAACTAGATGAAGTAGTTTCTGAAGCGTTATTACACCAACACCAGCGCGATACACCAACGAATATTCAACTGCCCCAATAAAGGACATTTTTATTTTATTCAAATGTAAATTATTTAAATACTTCATTAAATAAAATATAAAAAATTAAATTTAGAATTGGTGAAATCATACTACATTATAGATAATCATATGATCTTAATAAAGTCGGAACACAGTCTGAATATATAAATATATTCAACCTTTCCGGACCCTTACGGACCCTTATAAGATTAATGAGTCATTTCAGGACAACCAAAAACAAATCTCATGTGAAATTTGTCAGTTATTTGTCAGTTATTATATAGTTATTATATAAAATGCACTTTCGTGGTACTCAACAAAAACCAGAAAAATTACATTGTTTTTAAGATCATGTCTTTCCGATACCTTAGGTGGGCAGCCATCTGTAGACGCGTTTCGAGATTTATCTCTCATCAGTACTATTTTGGTAGTCCTAAAAAGGCTCATTAATGTTATGGAGCTCCGGAAAGGTTGAATATATTCCGACTGTATTAAGCTTATATTATTATTATTATATACATTATCTATAATGTAGTATGGTTTCATCAATTCTAAATTTATCATTTAAATCAATAACCTGCTATGTTCATGTCTCTCTCACAAAATGTCGAATTAAAAATATCTAACCCTAATCACCCATATGGGTTTCAAGTAAGTGATTTTTAATTTGTTGTTCATAAAAGCAAAGCTGTACTGATTAGAGATAAATCTCGAAACGCGTCTACAGATTATAACGTAAGGCCTACAAATTAGAACGTAAGCTCTTAAGGTTTCTGACTTATTTTCATACTCGCCATTTGTAATATTTAAATCGACGCGTAAAATGCTCCGAAATTGTTTCCACTTGGGTTTAAGATTGTAACGCTCGCAAGCAAGTGGAACGGGATAAACCACACGTGAGCGCGAGCGTTGTGGGCGTCTAGTGGAACGCACCCAGTGCTGACTGTCCGATCGGTGAGCACCGTAAACGTCTGAACATAAAGTCACTTCTGACATCATAACTAAAGTGCGGATTATATGCAAAGCGCATAAATTTTATTTTTTGCATATATAAATAAAGTTTATTATGTGGACGAATTACATTGATTTCAATTAATTAACGCTAATTAGTAATTGCATATATTTTTGCAAGCTCATGCATATTTCATCTAAAGCTGCATATTATTGCATATTTGTCGTTATTATTTTTTTATTTCTGGAAATACATACCGGCCACCCACAAAATTACTAATACACAATTGAAAAAGTTAAATACTGTTAATTTAAAATAATTTTTACAAAAATATTATAAACTAATATAATATACCTGACGAGGGTACTTACCTTAAGAAAAAATTATGAAAATTCTTATTAAATTCAAATAATGTTGGAAATTAGACAACTACTCGGCAATATTATTGTTTATTTAATCGTAGATGAAAGTACCAACAAATTTGGCCGTTATATTGAACATTTGTTAATAAGAATTCTTCATGAAGACCCTTTTGAAAATTCATTTAACAATTACCCGATTTTTACAAGAAGGTTTCTCAAACTCCTTTTTACCCTGTGAAACAATTTTACTTATGTTGTTAAACGCTGCACCCTACATGAAAATAGCAGTTCAAAATTTAATTCAATTTTTTTTTATTGTATTATTATTCACACAACCTGTTTAGCTCACTGCCTAAATCGTGTAGCAGAAGATATTAGTCAAAATATATTTTTAAAAGCCCCCTTGAGAGTCCAATTTTATAAGGAGCTACTTCCGAATGTTCAATTGCCTACTGAACCTATAATTACCAAATGCGGTACTTGGTTAGATGCAGCAATTTCTTATGCCGGTAATTTTGCAGGTATAAAACGCAGCTTCGAAAAATTGCGAAAAAAATTTTAAAAGTACGGATTTGTCCCAGCACCTTGTATTTTTAAGGCAAACTATTGCTTCGTCTCAAAATCTTTTCACAGAAGGAAACAAAAGGTTTGCCCCTATCGTAATTGTTGAATTAAGTATTTAAATTTCCCGCCTTACCATCTTGTTTAAACAAATGTATATGTCGATAATAATCAAGATAGTCTGTATAAATAAAAATAAATATAACATCAATTAATTAGAAAGTCAACAGGTTATGGGCCCAGTAAGCCAAAGTTATTTGTATAAGTTTTTTTTTGCCAAAAACAACTTTCTGCCGGCGAAGTGTATCCACCTAACCTAAAAGCAGCGTGGTTCATTTGTTTTTTTTTTTAATTTAAAAAAATTGTTCAAATTGAAAGAAACCTAATCCTAATGGCTAGTAGTAATCCTCTGACAATAATTGAATAATTAACTGGACGAGAAAACTATAATACTTGGCGTTTTGCTGTAAAAACGTATCTTCAACATGAGGAACTTTGGAACTAAATTAAAAATCCCAAAAACGAACCAATTGATGCGAAAAAGGACCCTAAAGCCAAATCAAAAATAATACTACTGGTTGACGCAATCAACTATGTGCATATTCAAGAGGCAGAAACTGCAAAAGAAGTTTGGGAAAATCTTTCCCATGCTTTTGATGACTCAGAGCTTACATGCAGAGTTGGTCTACTACGTGATCTCTGCACAATTACACTCTCTGGATGCCTAAATATAGACGAATATGTGAGCAAGATAATGTCTGCAGCACATAAACTCAGAAATATTGGATTCAAAGTTGATGACGAATGACCCTTCTGCTATCTGGATTACCTGAATTCTATAAACCGATGATCCTTGCTATAGAAAGCTCTGGAACGAAGATAAGAGCGGACTCTGCTAAATCTAAATTGCTCCAAGAAGTGAAATCTGAAAACAATAAATCTGCTTTTACAACTGCGTTTGGTTCCAAAGCCAACTTTGTGAAAAGGAAGTTCAATAAAGGTCCAAGATGTTTTCAGTGTAATAAATATGGACACAAAAGCACAGAAAAAGACAGACAAGCGTGGTCTGTTTATAATCTTAAAACTACACAAGAAGAAGAAATAAAAATTGTTCAAACGTATTTTTCTTTTTTGTTGTTTAAATTCATAGGAGAGTTATATTGTTTATATTATATTGTTTATATTATTTTAATTAGATTTTGCGAACTGGAAAGTCTAGAAGGGATATAAAATGCTGAAAAAAAGTAAGTTTAGAAAAATAAAACTGTACAATTTGAAGCAATTACTGTTTACACATGTTTATCGTACATGTAATTTGAGTGATTGATATTTACTATATTTATATATGTCGTAGTCGTATAGTGAAATTAGTTAGATTGTTTAGAACTGAGCCATTGCATGATCTCTGTCGGCAGTTCGAGTAGTTTATCTAATTCGTGTAGCTCATGAAATATCGTGCAAGGTCAGCTCTTGAAATTTTATGAGGAATTAGTTTAACTGGGATTTACACAATCTTTCTTACCTAGTCGACGTTTCCAGAAATGCCTAAGTGCTGTCATCTGATAGTATAAACCTACGTGTCTTAATTATCAGACCTATTAATAGAGAGATAAATAAAGAAACAATCAATTTAAGATGGTTTCACGAACTAGCTAGTCGTATCAAGTATTTCAAATAGAATACACGAACTGTCGGCAGATCATGCAATTACTCGATTTTGCACAATCTAACAGATTTTGCTATATCACTATGCCATTTATATTTTAGAGAGACAATAGCGAAATCACAAGCACAGCGTCAAAAGGAGTATCGACAGAGAAAAAAGGAAAAGAAAAAAATTGAATTATACAAAATACAGTTTTAGAAAAATAGGTTACAATTTTATAATTTGATGCAATTGCTTACTGTTTACATGGATATATCGTTCATGTGATTCAAGTGTTAGCTATTTTGTTTACTACATTTATATACATTATAGAGAGACGATAGTGAAATCACAGGTACAGCACCAAAAAGAGTATTGACAGAGAAAAAAGAAATTTTACAAGCTACAGATTTAGAACATGCTGAAGGCGTTCAAATATACAAAGATAAAGTTAAATCAAAGAAAGAAATGTGTTGAATCTGAACCATTACAATTATCGAAAGAAGATTCATTACCGACTATTTTATTCGAAAATAATTAAGAAACTGAAAAAGTTATATTTAGTCACTTTCTGAATAATTATAATTATTAATTCAATCATCAGGCAATAATGAAGCTCAGCAAGTAATTAGTCCAAGTTCTCAATCATTCCAAGCCCTATACGAGGAACATGATGACTGTTCAATGCCAAATGTCTCATTGCATCAAGACACAAACATTGCTTGTGACGGTATTTGCTATACGTCTCTTATAAGAATTTTACGACATCAAATATCATCGTCGTTTCATCGACAGCAACTTTATAATTTTCCTTACTTAAATGCATGTCAAAATCCAACTAGTACAAGATAAATACTTTGTAGTGGGTTTGAATATGGAGATTTAGATTGATTATTCATATTTTCCTGAATATACAAACAAAATATTTGTGTGCACTTTTATTATCTTAATAATAATTCAAAAAGGGAAATTGTTCCATTCTGTTGAATGCGCGAGTAACTTCGTTCCGGACGGGGGTCCCATAACCGCATACGTTTTTTTTAATGGAATAGTTACTGTGGACGAAAGAGTTGAAAAGAGTGGAATAGTTGCTAAAGGTTGAATAATTGATAAGGGTGGAATTGTATAATGAATTTTCAGGTGCGGGACACTTGTGGCGCTTTCATGTGGAAAGTTCAGTTGTATTTGAAGAGTATGCCGAATTGCAAGATGCGCGATTCTTGGGCGCTTTCGGCATCAGCTTAAGTTTTATGTGTGTGTGTGAAAAATAATAGGTGTTGCAAGATGTACAACTCATGTACAACAGATGTACTGTTAATAACTGTTAATGTTATAGTATATTACTTAATTGGAGTTGTAAGAAGAATATTACGTACGAGTGGAACGGTTACTAATTAAAATTTATATTTAATTAGTAATTCCGGGAGTACGTAACTGCCTTACTACTCTAATTATATAATATACTTTATCTACACCCACACTAATTTGTTTCTATTTAATAAGAAAAATATGTTTGATGTAACTGATATAGTGATTCATCGATATAGGCAACACAATGCACGCAATGTCAATCTCAAATAAAATAAAGTTGGCCGGATTTGTTATCTATATAAAAGTTAACATGTTTAGAATTTAATCTTAATAATTTATATTTTTTATGTTTAATTTCAATAATACCTACTAAATAGATATAAGCCTTAAAGGTCAGAATAAAAAAGACCAAAACATTAGCAAAATATCGACATCAGTTGTTTTATTAAAATAAATTCCTTTTCCCAAGAATAAACTACAATATAATAAAAATGATAATATCTTAAGATATATTTATAATTATTTTTTTAAATTTTTTTGATTATAATTTATAGTAACGGAACAACTGTTAAATATTAATGTTGGATTTTTATCGACATAATTTGAGATATTAGTTGAATTATTAGTACTTCAAATTGTATTCCATGATGTACTTGCATTTGTGGAAGTGAAATTATTGTTTATCGCAGTAAAAATTTTTGTAGCAATATCATTTCGATTTTTCATCGAGCAGTCTATATAGCTTTCTGCTAATGCATATGAACGCCAGCCACCATGCTTTTTTAGTGACAAAAAATCACCACGGGAAGCCACAAGAATGGTGGCTGACGAATGTCTGAAACAAAGTCCTGTATAAAGATTTGCTTCCAGAAAATGAAGATATTTAGCGATTTGTTTAGGAATACAGCCAATTTTATTTATTCCAACACATTGCTTAGTGCATTTCTCATTTTGATAATTTAGAAAAAAGGCTGATCATTATCCATTTTTTGTGGGCGTAGGTTAATATATTTTTTGCAGGTTTGGTAAATTTCTTTAGGTACCACAAAAGATCTTTGAGTTTTTGTTTTAGAATCAGGAAATTTAACGATCAGAGATGTTCCGGTGTCTTCTACAAGGCAAGGTTTGATATTTCGTAAATCTTGTTTTCTGCAAGCACCACTAATGCCAATGAACAGAATAACCTAAAATTATATAAAAAATATGTCGTTATGGCCATTAGAGAGCATTATAAAAAAAGTAATGAATACCTGCATCAATAAATATTTGTTATCCGGCGAATAATTGAGGAAACTGTTAATTTCTTGATTCGTGAAAATTTTTGATTTCTTGCTTTTATATCCGTCAGATTTTCACTATTAACTTTGAATGTTTTAAAATGTCAATATCGTGCTTTGAATTAATTGTTGTCCGAACCATTGAATAAATTGCCCAAAGTGAAGATGGTTTCATTGATTGAGATAATTCAACAAAGTATGATCATACAACATTTTCTGAAAACGATTTAACTTTATGCTTCAAACTCCAGTCCATAAATTTTCTATATGCATCCTCGTTTCGATCCAGAGATTTAATCGGTAGTAAATTATGGGCAGCTAGTTTCGCCTTTTCAATAATTTCGGGCGGAGTGCTATTTTCTTTTTCACTTTCACTAGACAATATTTTATTTTTTTAAATATGTTTTAATTGAAAAAATATTGTGTTTATGTTAGATTAGTTTGACGTTTAATAATTGTTTGACAATTAAGGGAATGCTTTGGGTTGCCTATATTAAACAATAGTAGCAGCTCTCAACCAATCAGCCAATCAGCCAAGCGTAATAGCGTGTTATTGAATCATTAAATAACACTAATCGCGGACTGTTACATACGCCTGTTGTATGATATATTTACATATTCCACGAACTGTACAATATTGGGCAAATATAATAGTGGCCGTAGATAATAGTATATTACGTAACGGGAGTTGTAAGAAGCATATTACGTACGAGCGGAACAGTTACGCACGACCCGCGTAGCGTGGAGTGCGTAATTCCATGAGTACGTAATTGCCTTACAACTCGAGTAATGTACTTCATTTTATCTACGACCACACTAATTTGTTTATGTTTAATAAGAAAAATATGTTTGATCGAACAAATTTATTTCTCATTAGGTACATTATTTAACATTATAATAACAAACAGTTGTATTTTCATATATAACTGTTACTCGACATTATTTAACTTGATACAAATGAAAAGAAATACATCCTTAATGGTTACATACCTTATTATTTAGTACTTATTTGTAGTTTTCCTTGGATTTAAACTTGAAAAAATGAAACGAATGACAGCTTCTATGTGAATACGTTCAGCGCCCCCGTGTCACAATTCAAACTAACGGAAATAGACATAAATCCTCCAATGGCGAGTAAAAAACGCACCGTAGCTATAGACTTGACAAAATACTTGACTTGACAAAATGGATGGGTAGACCACATATTGCGCGGTAGCGCGACCTCTAGATCCTTGAAAGAAAATCAATAGTTTAACAATTTTTATATCCCTGCTTCAAATTTATTTTTCCTACACCTATGTGTCTTGCATCCGAAAAATGCGTACATTGGCTTGCCCATATCTATGAGCACTCCAGTTTAACCCTATATTTAAAAATAGTAACAGGATGATGATTGAGAGCTGCTCTCAACCAATAAACGAATCGTAAACCAAACGCACATGTGTGTTATAAATCATAACTTATCATTAATCGCGGACTGTTACATACGTGTGTGTTATGATGTATTTACATAGTCTACGAACTTTACGGTAATGGGCATTTACAATAGGCTTGGATTTTTTGCGTACAATAAATAGATGTTTTTTTACAAAAAATAGCTGGAAATATACAAAATTCGATTTTTTCGTACAAAAAGCGATTACTTCATCCAAAAAAAGGTTACTTTGTCTAAAATAAAAGGCTTGGTTTTTTTGTGTACAATAAATAGATGTTTTGTTACAAATAATAGCTGGAAAAATACAAAATTCGGTTTATTCATACAAAAAACGATTACTTCATCCAAAAAGCTTATTTCGTCCAAAATAAAATATAAACACCCAATAATTGGTTGCTTCTTACAAATAATAATGGTTTAGTACAAAAATTGATGGGTTTGTACAAAATAAAATCAATCCACACAAAAATGGTTTTACTGAACAAAAAAGGTTGATCCATCCAAAATTTGATTGCTCCTTACAAACAATTTTTTTATAGAAAATACAATTATTTCTTCCAAATAAACGAATTTTATAAACAACGACTTGATTCCTTCAAATATTATTTCAAACTAACGCGGCATATAACGAAAGAGAGAGCGCAAGCAGCGCAAACACATCAGTCTTACGACCAGAAGCACTGTATGCCATGGAGTGTCTTTCCTTGAACCGAAGAGGTCTGGTAGAGAAATTGTAGATCCTAGGCCCGGTTAAAGAAGATGGGGAAATCCGAAGACGACATAACTCTGAGCTCTACGAACATATTAAGAGGCTCTCTGACTTTGCAAGGAAAAGAAGGGTAACTTTCTATGCCACGTTGCAAGATTGCCTCCAAACCGACTAACCAACCGTCTGTTCACCTTCTGGCAAAACAAAAAGGTTCGTACCACTTGGTTGACAGAAACCGAGAAGGATATTAAAGAACTGGGAGTAATAGATCTCCAAAGCAGACAGTCTTTGAAACACACCCTGAAGGAAGTCTCAGGAAAAACACCAAAGGAAAGGTACCCCCTGAAAAGTAAAGAGAGAAATGAGCTACACCGTCAGAAGATTCGACAATACTGGGCAAAGATCAAAGGCCAACAGTTGAACAAGCGTGGTCCAAAGTAGGCCTATTCGAAAGAGAGAGCGCGCGGTATATAAATATACACTGAGAGAAAGAGAAAGAAACTAACGCGGCGTATAAAGTTTTCTGCCGAATCACTCATATCGAGACCTCCTAAAGGAACTTCGTTCCAAAAATAGAAAGTAGGTAACCGACGACTGTTTAAGCATAAAGCTTTTTTTCTTTCTGCCGCCTTGCTTAACAGCGTGAGATAGAAATCCGAGAGAAACGGAAAACGGATGATTTTACCATTATTATAATTCACAGTTACTTATTGTCATATTTAACTTTTTGTAATTTTACAGTGTTAACTCTTATACATAATTTATTTCCGACCTAATCCACTCATCAATAAGGAAAACAGTTGTATACCTATGTACACATATTATATAATAAAAGTGTGAAGATTGTTAAATACACTCGTAAATTTGCATTTTGCAGTTCTTAAGTAAAATAAAAAAACCTTTTATTGGTCAATTGGGAATATGTTGAACGCTTCAATCGATTATTGTGAGTCAAAATCATAGTTTGGATTTTTGGCTTTTTGAATAATTGGATGATTTCATTTTATTTTGGATGAATTAACCTTTTTTTGGATTAAATAATTTATTTTGTACGAACTAACCGAATTTTGGATTGATTAATTTATTTTGTATTTGTCCATCTATTTATTATAGAACTTCATCCATTTATTGTATGTTGAGTTTTGTATACTTCTAATCGAATATTGGATGAATAAATCTTAAGCGTTTACAATAGTGTTCGTAGATAAAATAATATATAATACACAATAATAATAAACACTTTTCAAATGAACTTAATCATTAAGTGTTGCCAATTGTTTGAAATCAAAGTTAGTATAATTAAAGGAGTAATATTAGAAATGGAAAGCTCCCAACATTGATGTTATCAACTTTGAGGTTCAACATAACCAACATATATTGTTTTAATCAAGTTGGTAACTTGTGTTATTGAGTTGCCAACATACTCAAACAAAATCTCAACAACTATTTGAGCCATTTATTTTGAAAGTGGCCTAACTCCATTTTTCAAAAATATTGAGTAAGCTACCTTAATAGTTAGATTTTTACTTGATCTTCTTATACTGAAGTAACTTGCTACTAATATATTTAAAATCATTAAGGTTTTGTAAAACCAAAATTTGCTGGGTTAATGAAGTGATGAAAAAGTTTATTTTGAATGTGGCTTAAGTCCTATTGAGAGAGTTTCAAACCGATGTCGAAAATATGCAATTAAAGTTAATGTGATCTCGTAAGATTTATGTATAATTATTAAAGCAGCAGTTGAATTATCAAAGTGCAATGAATTTATTATAAACAATTTAATTTCAAATTTCAGTTTCGATTTGTTATGGGTCTCCTGATATACCATTGCAATTTTCAGTAATTTGTTAATAATTTGTTTATAACGAATTAAATTGCAAAAAAACTGTATGAGAATTTGAATATATTAAAATATTTCAAGAGAAAATTTATGAATCTTCGAATATGAATTTCAATGTAAAAATCAAAGAACTACAAAAAAAAAACGAGACCACTCACAAACCTCAAATATGTACAAGGAATTTTGGTATACCAACTTTATATACCACATTATATACCACCTTATACCACCTGCCCACAATAATTATTTTATATCCTTCCTGCATACACAAACTGGAGAAGACTGAATAATAATTAATAAAACAATATTAATGTAAAAATTATTTAACAACTGTTATTTATCAATCTTGATTTTATAACATAAAAATGTATACATTTATCTTTATTTCAAGAAAAGTTTATTTTATCTATGGATGGACTTGTGCTTTCTTAAGAGTTGGAAACGTGATTTAATTGATTTTGAAAGTGGCCCAAGTCCATTTACAGCCATGAAAAACATATTATTTCTTAAGTAACATTAAATATGCTAATTGGGGTAATAAATTTGACTCCCTTAGAAACACCAAAACATTATTCTACTATGTTATCTGTTACCCATATTTTTAAATTTAATTCTATGCAAACCCTTTAATATCTCGATTCGAACATAAATGGAGTTAGGTCACTTTCAAAATAAACGGCTCATTTGTGAAATTGACGTTGTTGTTGTCAAGTTTGACAAACAACATTATCAAGTCAAAAAAGTATTTTTTCGTCAAAATTGTAAGTCTTAGTTACTAACGCCACTTTATCATATATAAGTAACCTATTTTAATGAAGGTTGGCAACTATAATAACCTCCTTTAATGAAGGTTGGCAACACTTAATTTTCAATATCACTCCTCCAATGACAGTAAGTTTGCGTTTAGATAATTAGCATTACATTTAGCAAAATTATGTTACTAAAAGTATCACCAAAAAAATCATATCCAATAAATTACTTAACTGACGTTGATGTTAACTTTGACTTGATTTTCAATGTATTTATTTATTTAAAAAAAACAGTGTAAAGGTTATCGATCATGAAGATTCCAAAATGGCCAAATTGTTTCAATAGAAATATCTATGATCATAATAGATCTGAAAGAGTTTTTATTATATCTATTACAGTTTTCAAGTTGTTGCTATTTGAATCTATTACTATTAGTTCCGGTTTGATTTCGAGGGACACGCATGTGGTGTGGATATATCTGGGGCTCTGCGGCATTCAACTTAATAGCCTAATCTAGGTTAAACCAACATTCAGCTTTATAGCTTTAACTTATTTTGGATCTAGAAGTCACGCGGCCGCAAGGTTTGATCTGGAAGAATAAAAATTGCACACTTTTTAGAAGTACATCTGCCTTATCGAGCAGTGTTATACGCAAGTTTGGTAGGAATCAGAAAATGATTTGAAGAATTTCAATACAGTTTTTTAATTAAATCCTGCTTCAATGCTATCAGCCTCCAATATTCGACAACGATAATTTCAATAGAAAATGTATAATATATATAGAACTGAAAGATTTTTTAATGTACCACTTAAACTTTTCAAGCTATAGTTATTTGATGAAAAATATGGTATGAGTCTATGGTATGTTACTACATGGAGTCCAGACGTACTCTAAATTTTAAAATAAACTACGTTTTTGCCACTAATTTTGTGTAATTAGTGACAAAAACATAGTACATTTTTCGATCGAGTATCGTTATATCAATTTATTACTCCCTGTAATGGTATCAATTTGAGGGGCGGTGACCGTCGCCGATAATTTATTTTTAAAAGCTGACAGAGATACTTGACGGTCTCAAATGATCAAAAGATCGGTCTCTTTTCTCTACAAATATATTTAATTTCATTATACCACCGGTTACGTAACCTATTATTTTTGCTTTACAGGTTTTTTCCAAATATCCCGTTAACGCCTTGAAGTATAAAATTGAGACTTGTATCAGCGTATGTAAAATGCTGGTACCTACAAAGTTTCCTAGCGAATTTTGTAGAATCGTTTCAGTTTTTTCACAAAAGTGACTACATATATATTTTCAATTTACATGTGTTTAAATAGAGAACGTAGTCGCAGGTTTGGGAAAAAAATCTTCCGCAAAAACGGAAAGAATTTGGAAAGCTTTGAAAGCTGAAACGCTTTGGAAAGATGTAAATGACAAACTTTCTAGAAAAAAACTGCTTAATAGAATAGTGTTAAACGCATGTTCGGTAATATACGGAAATTTTAACATATTGCTTTTAAGAAAAAATCCTGTATCACGTTTATAGACCGCGAAGATGACAAAATATCAATTTTTATAGAAAAATGTATGGTCTATATAGAACTGAAAGAATTTTGTATAAATGTATTACAGTTATCAATCTTAAATTTATGAATTTATTGCTTTTTCTCCCAGTTTGGTTTAAACTGGCCGCCGCCAGATAAAATATTTTTCAAAATTGACAGATTGTTTTCATAGAACAATGCCATGTGTGCAAATGTGTACAATTTTATTGTTCCACGTGGGGTGGAACCTATAAAGGCATTTTAGGAAATCAAACTTGTCAATCATGAATTTTAATCAAAATCGAACACGGAAATTTCAAAATATTCAAACTATAACAGAAACCCTAGAAGGATTCCAAAGCAATATTTTCGCGACAGAATTTCTAGGGTTCTATTTTATTTTCCGAGGTTTTTAGCAAATATCTTCGCAGATTCTCGAAAAAATAACAGAAAATAGGGACTTGGTGCACCGTATGTGGAGTTATGGTACCTATAAATAAGTATTCCTTGCAAATTTTAGAGTGTCTTTTGGTTTTGTCACATATGTGAAAAATGTGAAAACTGTTATTTTTTCAATGGGTACCCCTCTCAGAATTTGGTTTTACAATTTACATGGGTAAAAATAGAGAATGAATTCGGAGGTGAACGAAAAAAAAAATTAACTGCGGAGCGATGAAATTAATGCGTTTGTTAAAAGAAAGTCCGCTCTACCGATTTGTGTTAAAATTATTTCTTGCAAACCCAAGAAAATGAAGGTGATGATTTTTCGAAAATGAAGCAGAAAAGTAGAGGACATTTTTAAACGCTCGTCATGTTGATATTGGACCAATATATATTGGACGAATATTATGTGGACGAATTACATTGATTAAAGTTAATTAACGCTAATTAGTAATTGCATATATTGCATATTGGGGCATGCTCATGCATATTTTATCAAAAGTTGCATATTCTTGCATATTTAAGTCGTTATTTTTTTTTCTGGAAATACGTACCGACTACCCACAAAATTACTATACCATTGAAAAAGTTATAATGTGAATTTAAAATAATTTTTACAAAACTATTGTAAACATAATGTACCTGACGAGAGTACCTTAGGAAAAAATTATGTAAATTCTCTTTGACTGGCAAATTGAGCTCTTTGACTGGCAAAATTTGGAAATTGATTTATTCGTTTAGACGTCTAAGGAGAGCGTAGACCCATTACTTAGTACTGGTCATCTTGTTCTTTTCATCTTCCCAAGACTTCCTCATCCTTTCGCTCTGGGCCTGTCTTCTTTCTTGCGTCCACCCGTTTATTAGTTTCAAACTCTTAGCTGTTGGATTCTTTGATGTGTAGTTATGTGAATTTTTTCCTGCCTGTATTTAGTTCGCGTAGTTGCCAATGGACCTATATTGATAACTGAGAGGTCATGTTGGGTGTCTACCAGCCAGCGTATTTTGGACTGACTGGTTCCATTGATTATGTGAAAGATTTTCTTGGTCAATCGAGAGTCATCCATTCGTACTATATGACCGTAGAATTTCAGACATCTTTGCCGTGCAACTGAGGAGAATCGTTCTGTCAAGGAGTACAGTTCTTGTGAGCTTTTACGTATCCAGATACCATGTTGTACCTTGGGTCCAAATATTTTTCTCAGTATCTGACGTTCTACTTTCTCAATATCATTAATGTAGTTGGTTAATGATGAAGTCTCAATTGCATAGAGTGCTTCTGGAAGGATGACTGTATGGTAGTGACGGAGTTTTGCTTTGGTAGTAAGTTATTTCTTGTTGTACATATTCCAAGTAATTACATAGGCTTTTCGTACATTTTCTGTACGTGTTTTGTTAGCCATTCTTTCCTTACCAGTGTTTCAAATTATTTCACCTAGGTACTTGACGTGCTTAACTTGTATGATGTTGCCATATTTGGTTGCAAGATGTGTCATATTTGAGCTCTTGGAGTATATGTATTGCGTTTTCTCGTAAGAGATTTGAAGGCCGGTCCTGATGGCGATTTCATGAAGTTCCTCGATGGCGTGTTTGGCTTCATCAGTACTCCGGGTGATTATTGCAACGCCGTCAGCAAAAGCGAGGCACTCTATGTTGATTCGTTTGTCCTTTGTTCCCATATATACTCCAGGTACTTCTTTCTCCCATATTTTGATTATCTTATCTAGTACCAGGTTGAAGAGGAGTGGGGACAATCCATCACTCTGTCTTACTCCAGTACTGATTTGAAAAAGCTCAAAGATTTCATCCATGAATTTTACTTTAGATGTTGTGCTTGAAAAAGTCTTTTCGATTAACATGGTTGTTTTACTATCCACACCGTATTCATGAAGTATATTAGTTATGCGGTCAATCGAGTCATAGGCTTTCTTGAAGTCTACGAAAGTGACAACTGTGCGGTTGGGCTGACGATGTTGCAGTACATTCTTCAGTCTTCCCCCTGTCTTCTCCTGCTTGTGCTTTGTTGTTTTTTAGGTGTAAAATGATGTTTTGTATTTCCTCATGTATTGGTGGAACAGAGTCCTGGTTTGGGGTGGCTATGTATCATTGGAGTCTTTCTTCAGGGGTTCACAGTTGTGTAGCTTCTCGAAGTACTGTTTCAGAATTTCGCAGTTCGATTTTGTGTTGGTTTTAAGGGTTCCATCAGACCGACGGAAGCGGCGGCTCGGTGGTTTGTAGTTCATCAGTTCTTCCCTAAATGTTCTGTAGAAGTTTTGCTTGTTATTTCTTTTGAACTCGTTGTCGACTTCTTCTATTTTTTGAAAATGGTATGTCCGTTTAAATATGTCCGTTTATATATATATTTATATATATATATATATATATATATATATATATATATATATATATATATATATATATATATATGTTGTATTTGAGGTTTTCGCGGATAGATGAAAAAACCTGTGTTGTATTGTTTTCTCGGGGATTCCGCGTTGATGCTGAGGGTTGGCTCTGAAAAGAACCGGATTCTCGACGTTTCGGCGAACTAACATTCGCCATTCTCAAGAGATATTTGCGTCCGTGCGGGTCAACAGTTAGACGCATACTCTATAGAGAAAACAATACAACACACACACACATATATATATATATATATATATATATATATATATATATATATATATATATATATATATATATACGTATATCTAGTAGTATATATTTTTATTATTATTATCGATAATTCCTCTCTAAGGAAAGCGCTAAAACACAATCAATAACATGTAATTTTTTCTGCCTTCTTCTTTCTGCCCAGAAACCTCTTATCTATTCAGTGTGTTTCTTCTTCGTCTCTTCTGTCCACTTCTTTCCTGTTTTCTTCTCTTTGGGAGTTTGTTCAAACTTCTGTTTTCTGATTTAATTTCTGTATTTTTTCCTGTCGGTCATGTCCTCTCTGGAGATGTTGTGTTTCTTGAGGTCTTCCAAGGTTTCCCTTACCCAGTTGATTTTCACTATATTAGTCATCACTATGTTAAAAATTTTCTTGGTCAGTCTGTTTTCATTCATCATATATATGTGTCCATATAATTTTGCCCTTCTTTTCCTGATGTTGTTTGTAATCGCCTCTGTCTGTTCGTACAGTTCTTTTGTTTGTCTTTTTATCAAGATCCCCTCTTTCTGAACCGGCCCATAGATCTTTCTTAGTATTTTCCTCTCTTGTTTTTCTATATCCTTGATTTTCGTTCGTCCCTTGATTACCGTTGTTTCTGAGGCATACAAGGCCATAATTTAGCATTGATAGAGATTCTCCTTTTGTTGTAGTGGTTCCATGTAAGTCTGTATGCTTGTTGTCGTTATTGATCCTTTCTTGATTGGATTTTGTTTTCAGTACTGTTTTCTGTATAATCTCTCCCAGGTATATTAAATTGTCTACTTGTGTTGTTTTTCCATACTTAGTTATCACTGGGCGTCTGTCTGTGGATTTTGTATCCATGTACTGAGTTTTTTCGTAGGAGATTTGTAGCCCTGCTTTGGTTGATTTCGTGGAGTGTCTCCAGAGCTACTTTGGCTTCTTTTCTACTATTTGTTATGATGGCTGTATCATCAGGGAATGCCAAACATTTTATGTTGGCGATTAAATCCTTGTGTCTCCCCATTTTTACTCCACTGACTCCTTTTTCCCATGTGCTGATTATTTTCTCTAAAACTGAATTAAATAGAATAAGTGAGAGGCCATCTCCCTGCCCCACTCCTGTCTTAATTTCGAATGGTTCCGAGACCTCTTCCACGAACTTCACTTAGTATATAAATTATAATGTATAAAGTATAAAGCCAGTATTACGAAACAGTAATACTGGCCTCACACGAAGACCTCACAAGGAAGCAGTCAAGATTCTACAAAATCACGCTCACAGAATAAAGGGAATAGCAAATGTCACCATATCACCTTCACGCTACGTAAAGGAGATGTACCGAAAATTACTCTTCACAACAATGAAATTCCACAAACAAAGGTGATCAAATATTTGGGGGTCCACCTAGACTCGAAACTAGGCTGGAAACAGAACATACACAAAAAATGCAACAAACTAGATTTGAAAGGAAAGAAATTTACTGGCTAACCAGCCGAAAATCTAAATTAAGTATTGAAAAGAAATTACTAATATATAAAATCATAATCAAACATATGGACATATGGCATCCAGCTATGGGGAAAGCAGCGAAAAGCCACATTTCCAAAATGGAAGCCATGCAGTCAATCATACTCCGAAAAATAGCAGACGCGCCATGTTACTTAAAAAATGAAGAGATACGGGGACTTACAAATTCCCACCGTAAAAGAGGAAATCCAGCGTCTAACAAATATATACAAATCAAGAACAACCAACCATCCCAACCAGCTAGCCAAAGCACTGTACACCAACAGGACTGCCAGAAGAATAAAAAGAACACACCCCAGGACCTTGCGACACCATCACCTACACAAACCTAGTAGCCAAAAAATCAGAAAACAAGATATTGTAAGGATACTACAACAATGGGAGAAGCATCCACATGTTACCGGTAAATAAAATATAACAACTAGCCAAATGTCCCCAGGGACAAATTGTAAGAAAAGTTTTGGGTCAATAAAAAAATAAATTAAAATTTTAAGAGATGTTATTATCATAGTTAGAAAATAGTAATATTTTTAATGTAATGAAATGGTCCTCGTTCAATATAAGCAGTCAGTATAAGCATTTTATGTATATATATATATATATATATATATATATATATATATATATATATATATATATATATATATATATATATATATATATATATATATATATATATATATATATATATATATATATATATATATATGCTGTTATAAGATAGCAACATATTTTTGGTATTTTCTTTTTCAGTTTTACATGTTATTTTTTCTCAAAACTATTACCCTAAAACTGTAAGAGTAATATTGCCTATAGGTTAGTATAAAGTTATTGCCTATAGGTTATCATTTTTTTAAGTTAATTTTAATTATTTATATAAGGTTCATGAGGTATGGGGAATAAGCTATTAAAAAAAAAATGTTAATGCAACCTTTCGACGATTTCATTTTCGTCTTCCTCAGGCTACAAACAAAATATGGGCATTAAATACACAAAATGTTATGACATTATTTCTTACTTAAACAACTATTATTTTTCAATTTAAACAAAAAACATATCCAATGTTATGTATTTTATCACTCATGCACAATAGAACTTGGTGCAAGTTTTTTTTTAAATTGTCAATATTATTTGTATTTAACATAACTTCAATAACGAACGCGAACATTCAATATCGCTAGGTTACATTAAAATAAACAAATAAATAAAAATAAAATGAAAACAATCAAGATCTCGGTAATAAAATAAGTGACGTGAAATGTCAGATTTTTTTCATAACAAAATAAAAATTAAAATTAAAGAAAACGTTTTAAAGTGAGTGCAAATTCTATGGTGATACCGGAGACTGGGGAGAGTTCTTATGACGATTACACACCAGCGGAGACAATTGAGAAAGCACATTCTTCATTTTTTTTTTGGGTGGCACCTGGAACCCAAACTTGTAATATACCTACCCTCGCATGAATGATAAAATATATTGTTTATAACACTGCGCAAAATATTGTTAACAACTTTAAAACAACTATCTGTGGCTTTTGTCACGTCGTAAGAATCCTCTAATCTTTTTTTTAAATTTTGTATAAATTTTTTCTTCCTTGGTTGCTACCATACCGGCAAAAGGTTGCAAAGGTTTTTTTTTACGGTATCCTCTGAGAAATACATGAGTACAACTTTGTAGGTCGCGGTGCACAAAAATATTTTGTTTACCATGGTGGTTAGTAGAAAGTGTTCTAATGTTTTGCATACATTATCGGAACTGTTCGACCGACTTAGTTGGTTCGATTTAAAACTGATTGTTTGAAAAGAAAATATCTCCGGGTATTCGTAACTGAATTGCATATTCTGCTGGAGACCATTTCACATCCTCTCTTATGCTCGTTCGGAGTCTTAATAAAACGGTTAGTAATGCGTTGAACCAACTTTTATCATCGTGACATTTAATTGCTGCCTTCAGTGTTCGGTGCCACCGCTCAATAAATCCGTTGCATTGTGGCCTGTAGGATGTTGTACGAGATCGCTTGATCCCCAGCAAGTTTGTCAGTGAAGCCATTAACGAAGCTTCAAACTGACGACCTTGAAATATATGTATATATATATATATATATATATATATATATATATATATATATATATATATATATATATATATATGCAAGAAACACGATTTATTGATGAATCCCCTTTGGACTATGGAAACTATCGTATCTTCAAGAGTAAAATAGACAAAAAAAAATGTAAATTGAACCCCCATACTTGGTATGAGCTTCGTAGTAAAAAAAAGTTTCCTGAACTCAATCAAAGAGGTCAACTCTATTAACAGTCGTCTAATGACCATGAGGATTCAGTGCGACAATAAACAATATACCTTTATAAACGTACACGCCCCCACAAATATAGACAACAATAAGTATCCCAAAAATGTAGAAAAATTTTGGAATAAGCTGGAATGGGTAATGTCAAAAGTTCCAAAGGATGACATCAAAATTCTGTTAGGCGACTTCAATGCCCAAATTGGCCGAGAGAAAGAACATAGAAAAACCGTCCTAAAACTCAAAGAAAACAGACTCCAACTACCAACAAGAATGGCACAAGACTCATTGAACTGATGTGAACAATGCAACATTAAAATCATGTCCACATCCCTTAGGAATCATCCTGAGAACCAAAAAACCTGGAGATGCCCAATTGAATCTATTGGTAAATTTCAGATTGACCATATAACTATTTCTTATTCCCTCCAGAAAGAGGTACAGGATAAGGTACAAGTGAGAAAAGGAGCAAACATCGACTCTGATCACTATCTGATTAGAATTAAAGTAAAATTGACTCCTAGAAAATACTACCCCAAGAAACTCCAACAACAGAAATTTGATTCGAAAATTATTCCCCTTACCAATCTAAAAGAAGCTTGGCAAAATCAAACTGCGAAAACATGGGAAGAAATTTGTACCAAAATCCCACAGAAGGCTCGAGAAACTGTACCCCTAAGAAAAACAAAAAACACGCCCGGCGGAAATCTACCTGCGACAAAGCTCCAGAGATAAGAAAATTTGCATTTCAGAAATACAATAGTAGAAAATCTTAGGAAACTCAACAAAAATTTTATGAGATCCGTAAACAAGTATCTAAAATCATCAGACAAGAAAAAGGAAAACACATAAAAGAACAACTGAACTCAATTGAGGAAAACTTCGGAAACTACAGAACTAGAGATTTCTACAGAACGTTCGGAGAAAAAATCCAGGTATACATCCCGCAGAACCTATGCTTCAGCAAAAAAATGGGACATTGGCCTTTACTAATGAAGAAAACTACAAAGATCTTGGACGATACTTCTCAGATCTTCATACTTGCCCTGAACCTACTGAAAGATTTCCTGAAACTGCCCCCAGTTTCAGTCACCCAGCGACACCTCCACCAAAAAAAAGGAGAAATTCTGAATAACATTGCAAGATTAAAATGCAACAGAACCTCGGGCAGCGATGGGATTGTGGCAGAACTCCTCAAGAACCTAGGTCCAAATTCACTAAAGGAACTTACAGAAATTATACAGGAAATCTAGAAAAACGGGAAACTCCGCAAAGACTGGAAATGTGCTCTGATTCGCCCACTTCACGATAAAGAAGCCAAAGCAGATGTAAACAACTACAGGGGAATCTCCCTCCTTGAAGTCGGCTAAAATTTTTTCTCTACCTGCCTGTCTAAAATAGTACAAGAACAACTCCAGCATAAGATAGTCGAATATCAAGCTGGATAAGTCCGGTAAGGAGATGGACTATCACCTATCTTCTTCCACCATGTCCTAGGTAAGGTGATGAAGGAAAGGGAAAAAGAAATGAAAGCACAAAATATCTGGAAACCAATAAACAATGAGACAGAAAAACAAGCTCAAAGTACCATGCTTAGCCTTCTCAGATGACCTGGCCCTTCTGTCCAGCGTTGAACTCACAGCAATAAAGCAAATTGAAATTCTCCAGGTATGTTCTAAAAAAGTAGGAATGCAAATCTCCTTTCAGAAAACAGAATTTTTCGCTTCAAAACCAGACGTCCCACATCTAAATACGAAATATGGACATTCTATCACTTCAAATACGTAGGTGAAATCAACGCACCAACTGGAAACGAAAAAATAGCTCAAAACAACTGTGTCCAAAAACTCAGAAGAGCATATGGGAGAACAAGAGAAGTTTACAACATAAAATGTATGTCGCTCCATGTTTAGATTAAACATTACAACACTGTAATCAAACCTGAAGCCCTATATGCAGGAGAAACTGTTACGCTTAATAAAAAAGGCGAGCTGGAGCGTATCCTAAAAGAAGAGCGAAAAATTATAAGGAAAATCTAAGGACCAAGACATTCGGAAGATGGTTAACGCCTACAATCACGGAAATATACAGAAAAATTATCTAATATTGCGACAGACTTCTTTACACCAGGTTAACCCACCAAATTCTCGAAAGAGTTGACAAACAAAAGACTTTCCCATATATCATATATATATATATATACAGGGGTGGGCTGCCAAATTTTGATCAAGCGGCTCGCTATTATTTCGAACAAAAAAAAACGGAATATGAGTGCATTGTCTTCATTTATTTTTGTACAGTATAATTCAGCTTCTGAACTGCTAATAGCAATTGTGCTTGCTATTTTTTAGCCCTTAAAATAGAATTAGGTAACTGAACATTTTTCAGTTGTATGTTTGCGTCTATAAAGTCACGAAAATTATTACCATCTACTTGAAACTTTAAAATTTCACTTAACTTTCTAACCATTTCTTCACCTTCTAGCCATGGTAACATAATTTTATCTAATGACCAGGTAGAAGGATAAAAAATCTCGAAGAGCTGCAAAAATTTTTCCTAGTTATAAATCTTATTGTTCTCATTCTTATCATCATTATCCACACTATTATACCACACGATTATAGTTGGACACATTCCAGTTAATTTTGTGGCTACTCCAGAGTTTCTTCCTAATATTGTCGATGCACCATCTGAACAGAATTCTATAAGATTTCTTTATAAATAATATTTTCAATCAAATCTATTTTACGTACGCACATGATGTGTGTAGTGTGTTGCGCACATGATATGTTTGCGAGTGTTTGGCACATCGGCGCGTTGCGCATATTTTGCAAAAACATACTATCAAAATGGCTTATTTTTTTATTTTATTCGTAATACAACAAGCGGCTCGCCGAGTTTCAAATATTTTAACAACCGTCTCACATTCACCCCTGTATAAATATATATATATATATATATATATATATATATATATATATATATATATATTTATACAAGGGTATATTTCCTCCTCTCTATTAATATATATATATATATATATATATATATATATATATATATATATATATTAATAGAGAGGAGGAAATGTAATATGCACACCAAGGTAGTGTCGGACCCGCCCCGACTAAAACCTCCTCTTATGATTTCCCATTTGCCTGGAACCGCGTAAGCATTACTTCGGGAAAAGAGAACTGATGATCTTAGCAACCCATATCCGTTTATTCTTTTTCTTGCCGTTCTTGTACGATATTCCGCTCAAGGGTATCCACAATATTCCACGTATCCTGGTTAATAATCATGAAATCCACACAATTATGGCTAGTTAGTGTGACTCCCGCTGCATTATATGCTGCATTATATTAGCACTTTCCATTTATCGCAGTGGAAGAACACGTGGTTTACATCTTCAACCGCCATGCATTTTCGGCACAAGTCGCTATTGCTGAGGTGGAAGCGATTCCGATAGCTATTGAACCACCCGTGTCCACTCAGCAATTGGCAGAGGTAGAAATTTATCTCTCCGTGCTTGCGTCCTATCCACTTTGAAGGATCTGGTATCAGTAACCGTGTCCATGCCCCTTTTTCGGTTTCCGTTGCCCATTTTCGCTGCCATTCGGTAAGTATCTCCCAATCGGTACTATTTTCTATTCCTTTGGCAATTTGATATTGAAGGCATCTCTTTTTAATTTGGAGATCAATGGGTGGAATTCCGGCCAGTTCCAATGCAGATTCCGTAGATACAGTTCGAAAACTGCAGCATATCCTAAGCGCCACTCTACATTGTACCCCTGCCACGAGTTTTCTGTATTTGTCACACTTGGTTGCTTGGTTTCATATAGGCGCTGCATACAGTAGAATCGAATGTACCAGGTTAGCTAGAGTCTCCCTGTTGGATGATTTTGGTCCCGCTAACTTTTGGTGCATCTGTTAAAAATTATCTTCACAGTGCCTTTGGAAATATTTTTAGTGCCTACGAAGAGTTTCTTTCGCAGTGTTCATCTGGTGTCTTGAAAGAATTCTTTCTTGTCTACTTCCTGGGTCTTTCTTTATTCAAACTGTAGATGTTTATTCGGCAATTTATATATTCTTTTTCAAATGTTTAATATCAGTTCTTTTGCGAATATTGTCACATTGCTTCCGATAAATCAGATCTAACACAGAGAGCCAAAAATATTGTTAATATTTCCATCTCCACGATTGCGAGGGGCAGCAATCAGGAGCCTAGTGAGATTCTCGTACAAAATTCGGGTCCCTCGACTTCTTCTAATCACGATCTACTTCCGTTACCAGCAGATAGCTCGAATACATCGGAGCAGGATCGGAGTAGGGAAACCTAACCACAGAATGCGAGGATTAAGAAGCCATGTAGCTACAGATGAACTGCTCAATCTGATAAGGCTTTATAAATGTTTCAGGATTATCCGAAGTTGTCCAAAACATTTCTGTCGACAGTAAGACGTTTCAATACAGTTTATATGGATCCAGGCTAGTATTGTCATTTCTTTTCCATTTCTGATCCAGTTCTTACAATCAAATTGTAATTAAAAAAAACGTTTTAGTTACAAATTGGCGTTGATGGTCTTCCAATCTCAAAATCGAGTTCACTTTTTCAGCCAACGACTACATGCTTTCATTAAAAACATGATCATCTCGTGTTCATTAAAAGATACGAAGACTTCTAGTATGCCCATAACAACTTTACAATATTGATATCTTATGTAACTACATCTAGTATATTACAATTGTCACAAAATTAATTCTTTGCAGATTCATTTACTCACTAAATCTGGTGGCACAAGTGTTGACGACTTCATTCGTCGCGTTTTAAAAGAGATCTTCAGCAGTTATCTAGGTTGCTAGGTTACGATTCGTGGAAAGGCAGAAAAGGAAGAAAAGATCTGTGGTCCATAACGATCGTAGGAGTTATGTATGGTATGTCTCTCTTTTTCTAATTTCTCTGTCCTTTTCCCCTCTCTGTCGGCCTTTCTGAATCACATACAAACCTTGATTATTTAGCTGCCATTCAAGATGTCCCGTCGATGACGAGAGAAAATTTTGAAACTAGACTAAAACAGTGAATTGCCGGAATTAGTTTGCAAAGAGTTCAACTTTTTGGAAAGAAAGCGATGTTTTGGCAGGTGTTGTTGTCGGATTTATGTTCGAGGACTGCTTCGAGTGCCAGGTCTAATGCATCCGTGGTAAGTATTAGTTCAGCGTTTTCAGATGGGTGTGCTACCAGGGCAGCGTTTGCTAACTCGGTATTGCATTTTAAAATTGCGGCGTCCGCTTCAAGTCTACATATATATATATATATATATATATATATATATATATATATATATATATATATATATATATATATATATATATACTTGGCAATTACACGGCAACATTTTCTACTAATTAATATACTTTATTCTTAGCCTGTGATACAATGTTTTTCGTCTCTTTTTTATTATCACCTGTTAACTAAGTTATTATCACTTGTTAACTAATCAAAACTAATTTGTATTTGATCCTTCGAAATGTGTATTTACTAAAATAAACTTATTATAATTATTATTACTGTTTAGATTTACTTAGTAATCGAATTACTAGATTATCCTTTTATAATTACCGTTGCCCTGCAATTTCCAAGTCATTATAATTATAATAGAAATAATGGTGTCTAATATTGATACGGTCACTATAAATTTTGATAGGTGTTGGATTATTATTAAAAATATATCTAGACATGTATTAATAACGAATGTAATGAACGTAAGGGTTGAATATATTATTGTAACGAGTATAATCAAAATCACACTCGCGTCACACAAGGCCGGTTGAGTTCTGTCGAACATCCCCTTGGACATGTCGACGCGCATGTCGCCCTTTAGAAATGCTAATTAGGAGGGGAGACCGCGCTGGCGCCAACAATTGGTAAATGATTAGATAACAATTTATAACAAAGTGGTTGAATAGTTGTTTCCATAGACACTAACTAAAATAGCTGACTTGGTCTCACATGAGATGTCACAACTTTTTTTAGCGAAAGAACTACGTACGAGACTTGGCATTTTTTACATTTTTTGTTTTTGATGGAATCTCATTTCTTTTTGTAGGTCATATTCCTTTTTTTTTTCGGGTAATATACCGTGTCCGTCAGCTACAGATTTTCTTAAAGCCCACTCCCTGTCTCTATTTTAAAGTTAGCAACCACACGTATAAGCGGGATGCGTTCGTTGAATATCATTTTTAATAATACCTATTTTTCATTTAGTGGAAAATGAAATATCGGGATTTTTAATTTTTTCCTTCCACTATAGGCTAAAGGCTAACTAAAATTCAAAATTTGGAGTTTATAAGATTGCTAGAAGTAACTTAGAATTTTGATGATCGGTCACAAAATCAAGAATTTTTTAATAATCATTATTTGTCATTTAATGGAGAATGAAATTTCGGGATTTTTGATTTTTTTCTTCCATTACAGGCTAAAGGCTAACTAAAATTCAAAATTTGGTGTTTGTAAGATTGCTAGAAGATGGCTAGAAGAAGAAGAAATTTTTAAATAATCCGTGTTTTTCATTTAATCGATAATGAAATTTCGGGATTTTTGATTTTTTACTTCCACTATAGGCTAAAGGCTAACTAAAATTCAAAATTTGAGGTTTGTAATATTGCTAGAAGTACCTTAGAATTTTGATCGTAGGTGATTGTGTAACTTACAAAATTAAGAAATTTGACTGGCGATAATTCGTAAACTATAAAGTATAATTATTAGGTATAATGTCAATATTGCCAGTTATAGCATTTCTCTTGATATCTGAAAATTAAAACTTCTTGCCTTATACACAGCGAAATTACAGGGGGGTCAAAAGTGCCTTGAGTCGCTTCCAGAAAAGGTAAAATAAACCATTTTGCGTACGATTTGCCGATTCGCAGAAACTACGAGGTCGCCACGGTCGACAGTAAGAAATCGGCAGGATGTCAATCCGCATTCGAGACCTATAAAAATACAACTGGCACAACTTCCAGCCCTACAGTGGCAGATCGAGTACAGACTGGACCGTGCCATAGGCTATTGAAAGTTGCAAAAAGTTCGCAACTGTCAAAGTTATTGCAATAAAAGAATTTCGCATTTTGTGTCCTAGCTGGGAGGTGCATGCAAATTTTTCAGAAATTTTTGAACGGTGTCCTACCGCCGTAAATTGCCGACATTCTGAAACTACGCTTCGCACGCTTTGCTTACACGGTGCGCCCCCCAGAGCCCTGGGAATCGTCGCGCATTTTTCGCCCGTCATATTTCTTCCGTTTTTCAACTTAAGCAATTTTTACCGCGGCAATCCGCAAATTTCAACTCTTTTCTGCAAGGGTAGTAAATTTCGCTTCCTCGCCGGCTACGGTTCAGTGCGGGAGAATTTTCCAAAACTCCTCAAATTTTGGGTACGTCAAAATCGGAATTTTTTTACCACGATATTTACGCTACAACGAAGAACACCAATCGGTGGTAACACATTTCCGCACTTTCACCTGCAAGTCCCGTCGCAAGATGATTCGAATTTTGGAAAAGATACCGGCGCTACTGGCGGGACGCAAACACAAACGTCAACCCAAACGTCAGTCAGTTGAAATCTACTGCGACCGCTGAAAAATTTGTTTTCGGACAACACTCACACTTTTCGAACAATTCTGACCGAGAAGAGACCCTCAGGCAAGTTTCGCACATAAAAGTTTGTTCTTGAAATCAGTGAAAATCATTTTGGAACATATATGTTGTATATCAGTGGAATTATGTGCCAAAATATGTATGGATATTTAAACTGTTTTTCTATTCCGAGTTTTAAATGTATTTAGTTTCGTAATAAACTTTTTTTTTTTGTAACAAACAAATTAACAACTATTTTATTTATCCCGGGTGAAATATCTAAATCTTTGACCACGTTTCTCATAAATTGATGGCTGGCTTCATTAAAAAAATGTTTGAATAGTTTCTACACCATGTCTCTCTCTCTCTCTCTCTCTTAGTTCCTGTTTCCCCCAGTGGGGCATATGACTTCCAGAAGTCAATAAAGAATTCCTTGTGTTAGATATTGAGGTGTTAGACAGATCGATTTTTTTCTCTAGAAACGTGTACATTTTTTTTTTTACACCATGTGGAACAGTATCCCCCCCTGAATTTTGTATAGCAGGTGCTAAGTAACTACTGCTGTCGCTGAAAGTTATGTTAGAGCCACCTTAAGACTTACTTTACAATTACAATATATTATGGTGGCTTGAGATTTGTCAAACAACGCACTGTGGGAAAGGTGTGGCTCAGGAATTAACAAGCACAGTCAAGCGTCTACAGATTCAAGTACATATTCGAGAAACTTCGAGTCAGGTTCGCCAAGCCACAGGCCGTGAGAGCCTTTAGTACGAGTGAGACTGTGAGACTGCATTAATTGAATTTATTTGACATGTTCTTGATTTGAAAGAGCCAAACATAGGCCACGGAAATATTCATTCAATGACCATATCAAACTATTATTAAAAATCTCATTAAAAAAATATTTAAGGTTTATATTTTTACTTTATTGCCCACAATTACACTTATGTATTCTTAGCATAACACGTTGGCGCACAATAATTTGTATGAGTTTATGACCCACCGGTGGCTCACGCCGGCGTCAACCTGCTAAATTATATTAATAGTTGTATCTTTTGCATTGTATTTTTTGTAAATACGTATTATCCCGCCCTTTGATCACCTAACTTCCCGGATATTTGCTGACAATTTTCCCTCCATCAATTTTTTCGATCCCACCATCAAATATTGTAAGGCTCATGCCTCTCGATATTTTAGCGCACATTCGCATAAATAGATTTAATAAACTGAATGCTGTGTTGCTGAGTGCAACTGTTTTTGGTGCAACTAGTCGCGAATCAAAACAATCTGGTTGATATTGTGTTGTGTACTTTGTTGAAAAATAATAATAAAGAGTGTTACGTTGAATAAAAATGGACATTCGGATATTTTTTTGTGAGTATTTTTTATTATTAATTTAAATTTTTTTAAAGCAAACAATGCAGTTTGTACCTATAATTGAAACATGATTTTTAGGTTTGTTTCTTTATTTTTGCAGCCGCGAAACCAAAAAAGAGGAAAATAACGGGTAAAGAGGGTGATTGAAGTGGCAGAAAATCAGTAAGGTTAATCCAGCGCCAGTTACACAATCTTATTCTAATCATCTACAAGACAATAGTAATAAAAACGTATGTAACTCACTTAACCCACTAGAAGAAGAATCGGAATTGGCACCCGTAAATTCTGATAATATTATTGACGAGTTAACTTCTGTATCTCATGCATCTGAATCTGCATCTGTTCTGGAAGATGGAGATAATTGTCATGAAAATGATATCGGGCGGTGGGTTGGACGATCTTTTGTAATGACTACTGAAAAAAGAATGGAAATGTTAAAGCGATGCTGTGTACCCCCAAAAAAATATGATTTTGCTTGTGATGCTACACATTTGAAACGAAAATTTAATCACAATTGGTTAGATATGTACAAACCTTGACTTGCTTACTCGAAGAGATTTAAAGGTGCGTTTTGTTTGTTTTGCGTTTTATTTCCTCCGAAACTTGTACGTGGTGTACAGGGATCTCTAATTGTCCGACCATTCACTAAGTATAAAGATATACAAAGCTATTGTAAAGCACATGTAGATAGTCAATGGCACAGTACTCGGCACACTATTGAAGAAAATAGGAATGCATTAACACCTATAGTTAAAACAATTATTTTTTGTGGAACACATGATTTGCCATTGAGAAGAAAAGAAAAAGATGACGGCGTTTTTCAAGATTTGCTTAAACTAAAAATTGATTCCGGCAGTGAAATTTTGAGAAAACACTTAGAAAAATGTAATAAAAATGCTCAATATACGTCTCTAAAAATACAAAATGAGATTTTAAACATATGTGGAGTCCAAATCAGAGAAAAGTTGGTCGATAATGTCAAAGCTGTAAGTGCCTACAGCATTTTGGCTGATGAGTCATCTGATATATTAGGAAAGGAGCAACTATCAATAGGTCTTAGATATTACGATAAAAGGGAAAAAAATGTTAAAGAAGAATTTATAGGTTTTGTCGAGTTAGAAAAAATGGATGCCCAAACGATAGCTGCTGCAATTAATGGATTCATCAATGCATTAAACATTGATGTTAGAAAATGCACCGGACAGGGTTACCACGGATGTGTTACAATGGCGGGAAAAGTTGGCGGTGTTCAAAAAATATTAAGAGAAACATATAAAAAGGGTTTGTATTTTCACTGTGCCTGTCACAAATTAAACCTCGTAGTAAACAAGTTAAATAATGTTCCTGAGATCCGCAACTGCATTGGAACTGTAAAAGATACGATACATTTTTCAGAGAATCAGTTTTGCGTCAAAAATATGCACCAAAAATACCATTGCTGTGTGAAACAAGGTGGTCTCATAAATACGAAAGTATTTCGATGTTTATGAAGCATTTTGTGGAAATTGTGGAAGACTTGGAAAAACTTTCTTAGGAGTGGAATTCTGTGACAAGAAAAGTAGCTTTCCAGTTGTTATCCGCAGTTGGACAAACAACATTCATACTGGTTCTATGTATTATAGACAAGTATAATTCCCTGCTGCAACCGGTCGCAAACACATTGCAGTCAAAAACCTTGGACGTAATTAAATGTGCAGAGCACATCCAAACCATAACAACTGCAGTTGCAGGACACAGGAATTCTGCCGAAGAAGGTAGTGAAGAATTATTAGAATCAGCTTATGAAATTGCTAAGGCTCTAAACATAGAGCTGCGTCTTCCAAGGACAGCAAGTCGTCAACAATATAGGGCAAATCATCCTGCTGGTGCGTTAAGCGAGTATTTTCGTCGCTCGCTATACGTGCCCTATTTGGAATCGTTATCAACCTCATTAGAGTCGAGGTTTGGCAAAGACCAATCACCAGCATTTGCTCTTTCATTGTTACACCCTGCTCAGTTAACAAAAATACAGCTCCAAAACTTAAAAAATGTATCGAGGAAGTATCAAAATTTTATGGATCACAGAAGGGATCGCAGCAGAAGCCGAGATGTGGCGCACGTATTGGATAAACAAACAGGAGGATTTTCAAACTTTGAAAATTGCAGAATTAATTCAACAAGCCGTGTCTTTTTATCCAAAGGTGAAGACAGCCCTAGAAATTTTATTGGCAATACCTTATTCTACGGCTACAATTGAAAGGTTATTTAGTACACTCAGATGCGTAAAAACATGGCTGAGATCAACTATGATCGAAGATAGATTAAATGGGCTTTGTATGCTCAGTGTACATAGAAAACTTGTGAATAGTATGGGCGATTCTTTCACGGAAGACGTCATAAAGCGTTTCGCTGAAAACCCTAGAAAATTACTTTTAAAATCGATTTAAAACCTTCATTTACCTTTAAAACAATTTAAATTAAATAAATGCATACCTACTTGAATTCATGTATAATTTTTTTCTACCTATAAAGCAGGATCTTCTGCGGGTGTTTTCTTTACACACTACATAGATCTACCTTTTGTGCAATGTGTAGGGTAAAACATGTGCGGGGGACCCGCTTACAAAATTTCTGGTTTGCCCCCCCCCCCCCTGGGCCCAAAGCTTGGTACGCCCATGTCCCTCAGTTATTTTTACAAAATATTTTATCTGGCGGGGACCGCCGCCTATCAAAGTCAACGCAGAACAGAAGGCAACACATTAAAATAACTATATTATGAAAACTGCAACATATGTATTCAAAAAACTTCCAATTCTAGATAGCGCATACATTTATTTATAGAAATTGTCATTTTGGATTCTTCGTGGCCGATAGCCTTGACACACGATTTTTTTTTAATTCAGACATTTGTGTTGAAATTCTTAAAGTATTTTTTCTGTCCAACTTTCTTAACTCTGCCGAACATGTATTTTACACTGTTCAAAAAAGCAGATTTTCTTCTAAAAACAGTTTTTGGTGAATAATTTTTTTTGCAAACCTCCAACCACATTCTCCATTTAAACCAATGTATATTGAAAATTGAAGTTCAGAGAAGCGTGTTTTTTCAGTTTTCAAGGTACCTCTTGAATTCGTTTTTGCATTTTATATTTTTTACTTTTGTGACCAAACCGAAGGTGTACAAAATTTGCAAATCATACTTTTTTTGTAGACACCGACGTCCTACATCCGAATATCCCGGCTATGATTTTCAATTTTGAGGCGTTGGCGAGATATTTGCAAAAAAACTATGAAGACAAAATAATTTTCCACGCCGTACCCATTGGAAGGGGAGCGTTCAAATTTTGTCAGCATCCGGAAAAATTTGCCTTTAAATTCTTGCAGGCTTAAAACATTTTTTTGCAATTTTTGAATATTTTAAAATTTTAGTATTTGGTTTTGATCGGAATTCGTGGTTGATATGTCTGGATTAAAAAGGTTTGTTTTTTAGTAAGTTTCACACAACGTGGAACAATATGCCTCTATGATATGCCTCAGTTCGTTTTGCAAGATATTTTATCTGGCGGCCTTCGCCGCCCCACAGACTCGGATTTTAACAAAAAGTAATAAATTAAAATACCCATAAATTGAAAACTGCAACAGGTATATTAAAATTTCTATCAGATCTACATAAATTATACATTTTTCTATTGACGTGTGAAATTTACAGAAAAAAATTTTTTTTTATCCAGAAATATCAATCAGGAATTCCGATCAAAACCGAAGACGAAAATTTTAAGATATTAAAAAATTGCGAAAAAATGTATTAAGCCTCTAAGGATTTCAATGAAACTTTTACTGAATGTGAGTATCCACGAGAAGTATCAGCTGACAAAATTTGAACGCTCCCCGCCCAATGGGTACGGCGTGGAAAATTATTTTGTCTTTAGAGCTTTTTTGAAAATATCTCATCAACGCCGGATGTAGGACGTCGGTGTCTTCAAAAAAGTATTCCTTTTTAAATTTTGCAAAAACCTTCGGCTTAGTCACAAAAGTAAAAAATATAAAATGCAAAACAAAATTCTCAAAAGTGAATC
The DNA here is from genome assembly GCA_944588485.1 of Phosphuga atrata. NCBI lineage: Eukaryota > Metazoa > Arthropoda > Insecta > Coleoptera > Silphidae > Phosphuga > Phosphuga atrata. The sequence goes on along the minus strand of OX155893.1, from coordinate 67,276,658 downwards.
CCTTCTCTGAATTTCGATTTTCAATTTACTTGAGTTTAAATGGAGAATGTGGTCGTTTTTTAAAAGAAAATCTGCTTTATCGAACAGTGTAGATAAAATACATGTTCGGCAGAACGTCCAAAAAGTTAGACAGAAAAAATATTTGAAGAATTTCAACACAAATTTCTTAATTTAAAAAAAATCGTGTGTCATGGGTATCGGCCACGAAGATTCCAAAATGACAATTTCGATAAAGATAAATGTATGCGATATCTAGAATTGAAAGCTTTTTGAAAACATCTGTTGAAATTTTCAAAATATAGTTATTTGAATGTTTCCTTGTGTGCTGCGTTGACTTTGAGAGGCGGCGGTCGCCTCCGAATAAATTATTTTGTACAAATAACTGAGGGATATCATAGAAGTTCTAATTCTCTGCACATGTGTGCAGTATTATTGTTCCACGTGGTGTGAAACTTACTAAACTAATTTTTTAAATGAATCCATACGTCAATAAAGAGTTCCAACATGTTACGGAAGCTGCCGCCAAATGTGGGTCGAAAATGATGTGTTTATTCGATGATGTATTTAGCGATATTGAGGTTTTTTTGATCGATTTTTTTCTCTACAATCGTGTACAATTTTATTGTTCCACATGGTGTAGAACTTATTAAAACTTTTTTTTTATGAAACCGACCATCAAAGAAACGTGGTCAAAGGTTTAGATATTTCACCTGGGATAAAAAAAAAACTTGTTAATTTGTTTGTTACAAAAAAACAACGTTTATTACGAAATTAAATACATTTAAAATTCGGAATAGAAAAACAGTTTAAACAACCACAAATCTTTTGGCACATAATTCCACTAACATCACATGTTCCAAAGTGATTTTCACTGATTTCAAGAACAGCCTTTTCTGTGCGAAACTTGCTTGGGGTTCTCTTCTCGGTCAGAATTGTTCGAAAAGTCTGAGTTTTGTCTGAAAACGAAATTTTTCAGTAATCGCAGCTGTTTTAAATTGACTGAAGGTTGGGATGACGTTTGTGCTAACATCCCGGCAGTGGCGCCGGTGTCTTTTCTTGCTGAATTCTTGGATCAGAAAATATGGAAAAAAAATCGAAAATTCGAATCATCTTGCGTCGGTACTTGCAGGTAAAAGTGCGAAAATGTGTTACCACCTATTGGTGTTCTTCGTTGTAGCGTAAATGTCGTGGTAAGAAAATAAAAAATTAAACCGAATTTGACGTACCCGAAATTTGAGGAATTTTGGAAAAATTCTCACCACCCGTAGCCGACGAAGAAGCGAAATTTACTACCCTTGCATAAAAGAGTTGAAATTTGCGAATTGCCGCGGTAAAAGATGCTAAAGCTGAAAAACGGATGAAATATGACGCGGGAAAAATGGGCGACGATTCCCAGGGCTCTGGGAGCGTACCGTGCAAGCGAAATGTGCAAACTTGGTTTCAGAATGTCGGCAATTTCCGGCGGAAGGAAACCGTTAAAAAATTCCTTAAAAATTCGCATGCATCTCCCAGCTAGGACACAAAATGATAGTTTGGTTTTTTTGCCATAACTTTGCCAGTTGCGAACTTTTTGCTACTTTTAATAGCTTGTGGCACGGTCCAGTCTGTTTTCGATCTGCTACTGTAGTGCAGGAAGTTGTGCCGTTTGTACATTTGCATATCTCGATTGCGGATTGACATCCTACCGATTTCCTACTATCAAACGTGGCGACCTCGTAGTTTCTGCGAATCGGCAAATAGGCACATAGTATGCTAGATACCGTCTACCTCCATCGAACAGTGTAGAAGAAATTGCAAAATTCCACCTACTTCCGGTTCGGCAGCCACCAACGTCCGGTTTTGCAAAAACGTCTACCGCACGGCCATTTTTACAAAAACCCGCACGGTCTCTTCGTAGGCCCAGAGTTCCGTTCAGCGGTCGGCTCGCAATAGATCGTCAAAGAAGATCGTTTTTTTCGATTATTTTTTTCGGTTTTTCGCTAAACTATCACAAAATTTTCAGCGAAGAGTCGAAAATTCGAGATGATTCGAGATGATGAAAAAATCGGCGCTCCCAATAACACCTTTCCCGTCGCGCTCGTTGCAAATTCGGCCGCTTGGCGGCCGAGAAGTCGAAATTTTGTTTCCACGCCTAACCCCCACCGCCTTCGGCGGCACCTCAATATATCAAAGATTCATCAATTGTCTGGAGTTTCTTGAACATTTTACCACTTCCTCTCGGCAAAGTTTCATTCGAAAATAACTCAAAACTTCCGTTTTTATTCTCCAAACCCGATTTGAAGCATTTCTCTTTCTCAAAATTAGGTATAATAACATCCAATCTTCTGTATTTTTTTCCCTTTGGCCCTCTGTCCCTGACCCCTTAGGTCTTGACCGTTTCAAGTCACTTGCTTTGACGTAGCAAAACGGCTCAAACAAAGTATCTTCAGGTGAGTATGCCAAAAGTGACAAAAGATCTAGTTGCTAAAGTTAGTCTTAGTTTTGTAATATAAAGATTAGTGGTTTAAATTTGTAATTTATAATGATTAATTACTTTAATTTTCAAAACACACACACATACATTTATATATATATATATATATATATATATATATATATATATATATATATATATATATATATATATATATATATATTACATATATAATAGTAGTAACCAGTATATTATATATATATATATATATATATATATATATATATATATATATATATATATATATATATATATATATATATACATATATATATAATATATGCTGGTTTTACGCCCTCCCCGTGTTGGTTTCAAAAAATCTGTTCCTACAGTCATTTCTACAGGGTAGAAAAAGTACGATTTGTATTTTAATTTTGTTATAAGAACTCTCTCTGTTTTTTAGATTCTGTGGAATCACGTACAAAATACATGCACAGCGTACTAAGCTCATATCAAACATTGATAAGTGCAGTGTGAAAATAGTGTTGTGTGCAAGAATCTCACCCAATCTTTATCAAAATTAGATATAATAACATCCTGCATTCCACATCTTCCGCATTTTTTTCCCTTTAGCCCTCAGCCCCTGACACCTTAGGTCTTGACCGTTTCAAGTAACTTGCTTGTGTGCCAAAAGTAACAGAAGATGTTGTAGTTGCTAGAGTTAGTCTTAGTTTTGGAGTATAAAGATTAGTGGTTTAAATTTGTAATTTATAATATATATATATATATATATATATATATATATATATATATATATATATATATATATATATATATATATATATATGTATATATATAATCGTTTCACCCTCATGAACTTTTCCACCCTAGTCAACTATTCCATCCAGAACACGATTTCGTGCTTGTGATCTTGATAATAGTGATAAATTATCCCATTCATCTATTTTTGAACTGATAATTATTGTTATTTCAGATCTAATATCTGAATTATACCTGTAAGTTTTTACCAAGCCTAATTATATGGACTAATTTCTCCCTTAATAAACAATTAACTTGACTGACTTTAATATATCTGTTTAAAAAGATTAAAACTAGATTTCTTCGAGCATCAATTAAAAAAAAACCTGATAATTTATGGTAAAACTATTAATATATGTATAATTCTTTTTTCTTTAAAGATTCTTAACAACTCATTTTTTATGTTTAATTTTGTTTAATATGTTTGAAGCTTAATAACATTTGATAAAGTTTAGAATGTACGATAATATACAAACTATGTTGTTGAAATCATTCGTGGATGTTTTGAAAGGGTTTTAATTATGTTAAAGCAATTACTGCTACCAAATATAGATAATAAAACTTAATAATTAAATGATGGAGTATGGTATTTTATTTGTAAAAAAATACGAATAACAACTGATAAGACACATTAATAACAATAGATAAAATAGTAACACAACACGTGTTCTTTCTACAAACGCAGCACTCACATACACAATGTACAAAGGGTTTCACTTATAAAGTATATTCTGATTATACAGGGTAAACGGTAGGTAACTCCTCCTCCCCTAGATCTTGGCATTGTCCGGAAGATGAAGCTAGGCAGCAAGGGTAGAGGTCCTAACTTCTGGACCCTATTGTTGAGGTCGACGTCTTTTGATAATCCATTTTAGGACGAAATATCCAAAGGTGATGGAACCAGCAATAAACAGGGTGATGGTCCATACATTTGGAATGTAGATGTTTGGAATATCATCCAAAATCGGCACTTGTTGGGATGTCCTTAAATTTAGACTCCTTTAAGTTAATGTTCAATCCGGTAAGGTTGGTTTTCGGGGGTAATTGAAGTTGCGGGTTATCCAATTTCCATAGGATTTCCAAACGTATTGTCTAAAAATTTAATTTATTTTTTCCTATAGAGAATTCTACATTTTTCTTGTTTAATTAAGAAGATTCCAATTAGATTTTTGGTCTCAGTTTCGTGTGGACATTGCCCTTGCCGTATTGGAAAAACTGCCACATACTGATTGATGAAGTATATATTTTCTAAATGATTTGGCAGTATCTTTAATTTTGTATATTGACATTTATTATTACTTCCATTTAATATAATTTCTTTTTCGCATTCAGCTTCATGCATTCAGCATTCATAAGCAGATAACTATGACATTGATTGTATTTAGCACCTTTACATTTGTACACATTTGATTTAGAGGCTATATACTATATTCAATTACTAATTTTAGCAGATAGGTATTTTACATTAGATATGATTGTAAAGAATTCAGATTCGTATTCTGTAGAATAGGGTTTAAGTAATAAAGTTCGAAGTTATGTTCGTAATCTATAGGGATAGATAGAAAATAATTAATTCAGGTTGGTTCAATTTTACAATTCACTTTTATAACTGATTCAAAATCTAAAATATTTTCTTTTTCTCAATTCAAATTTTTTCAATTATTTTAATTTTTAAATTAAGTTTAATTAGTAAATATTTCGATTGTATAATACTTGGATGTAGGTCTTTAGTTTACAGAATGAAATCGAATTTTCAATTTCTTCTAGAATATTTAATATAGGTGGGCTCAAGCCCACCAGCTAAAATCAACCACGAACTTGGCATGATGGAAACACAAGCTACAATGCAACTACCTCAGGCCCTTTTGCAGTTCGCTTTTGTGTTGGTTTCAAGGGTTCCATCAGGCCGACGGAAGCAGAGGCTCGGTGACTTGTAGTTCATCAGTACTTCTCTAAATTTTCTGTAGAAATTTCGCGTGTTATTTTTTTTTAACTTATTGTAGAATTCCCCTAATTTTTTGAAATGGTATGTCCGTTTAATGGTCTTGGATTGTTTTGGATGTTTCCCTCTGCATTTTTTAGAAATTGTGCCGATTCTCTTGGGTCTTGTTGTTATGCCAAGTCTTCCATGCAAGTATACGGGGTTCAAGGGCCCTGTCGCATTCCAATGTTCACCATCTGTGTTTTTGTTTTCGTGGCGGTTGACCGAGTTTCTTTGCTGATTGCTGGATAGTCTGAAGAAGTTCATCACATGTTTGTGTGTCGGTCTATAGTGATTGTGCGAAGTCCACCGCGTCTTCATTTAGGTATTTTGTATCTATACGCGGGAATTTAGACTTTGGACACTTCTTTCTGTTAGGTAAGAAGCAGGTTCTAATTTGTGAAAGATAATGGTCGGAATCCACGTAACCCTTGCGTACCCTCACGTTCATTAGTTCTGGGAAGGATTTTCTGGTTATCGCTACGTGATCGATTTGGTATTACCCGAAGTGGTTGATTGGTGATTTCCAGGTTGTCATCTTGCGTGGTAGTTTTTGGACATTAAGTGTGTGGACATTAGCTGGAGGTTAGCCATTCCACATATGTTGATTAGGCAATGTCTATTGGCATTTGTCTTGTTGTGTGCCGATAAATTCCCAGTGATGTGCCTTTGCTCCCTTTCTCTGCCGATTTGTGCAATTTTTGACGGATCTTGTTGAGTGCCCGTTCTAGCTGTGACCAGAACTTCTCCACTTTGTTCTTATCAGGGTCATTGTTAACTGGAACATGTTCGTTTATCAGTGTGTAGGCCGTGTTAGCGCATTTAATTGTGAGTAGGGAGCTCCGTTTCGAAGGTGATGAGAAATGTAGCACAGAGTTCTAGATACTGTTATGTACTAGAAATGCGGTTTCCAATATATGAAAATTACTATTTCTTAGCTTGACTGCAATCTTTCCCTTGTAGATACGATATCCACCAAAGTCAAAGTGATCACAAGCACGAAATCGTGTTCTGGATGGAATAGTTGACTAGGGTGGAAAAGTTCATGAGGGTGAAACGATTATATATATACATATATATATATATATATATAAATATATATATATATATATATATATATATGTATATATATATAATCGTTTCACCCTCATGAACTTTTCCACCCTAGTCAACTATTCCATCCAGAACACGATTTCGTGCTTGTGATCACTTTGACTTTGGTGGATATCGTATCTACAAGGGAAAGATTGCAGTCAAGCTAAGAAATAGTAATTTTCATATATTGGAAACCGCATTTCTAGTACATAACAGTATCTAGAACTCTGTGCTACATTTCTCATCACCTTCGAAACGGAGCTCCCTACTCACAATTAAATGCGCTAACACGGCCTACACACTGATAAACGAACATGTTCCAGTTAACAATGACCCTGATAAGAACAAAGTGGAGAAGTTCTGGTCACAGCTAGAACGGGCACTCAACAAGATCCGTCAAAAATTGCACAAATCGGCAGAGAAAGGGAGCAAAGGCACATCACTGGGAATTTATCGGCACACAACAAGACAAATGCCAATAGACATTGCCTAATCAACATATGTGGAATGGCTAACCTCCAGCTAATGTCCACACACTTAATGTCCAAAAACCACCACGCAAGATGACAACCTGGAAATCACCAATCAACCACTTCGGGTAATACCAAATCGATCACGTAGCGATAACCAGAAAATCCTTCCCAGAACTAATGAACGTGAGGGTACGCAAGGGTTACGTGGATTCCGACCATTATCTTTCACAAATTAGAACCTGCTTCTTACCTAACAGAAAGAAGTGTCCAAAGTCTAAATTCCCGCGTATAGATACAAAATACCTAAGTGAAGACGCGGTGGACTTCGCACAATCACTATAGACCGACACACAAACATGTGATGAACTTCTTCAGACTATCCAGCAATCAGCAAAGAAACTCGGTCAACCGCCACGAAAACAAAAACACAGATGGTGAACATTGGAATGCGACAGGGCCCTTGAACCCCGTATACTTGCATGGAAGACTTGGCATAACAACAAGACCCAAGAGAATCGGCACAATTTCTAAAAAATGCAGAGGGAAACATCCAAAACAATCCAAGACCATTAAACGGACATACCATTTCAAAAAATTAGGGGAATTCTACAATAAGTTAAAAAAAAATAACACGCGAAATTTCTACAGAAAATTTAGAGAAGTACTGATGAACTACAAGTCACCGAGCCTCTGCTTCCGTCGGCCTGATGGAACCCTTGAAACCAACACAAAAGCGAACTGCAAAAGGGCCTGAGGTAGTTGCATTGTAGCTTGTGTTTCCATCATGCCAAGTTCGTGGTTGATTTTAGCTGGTGGGCTTGAGCCCACCTATATTAAATATTCTAGAAGAAATTGAAAATTCGATTTCATTCTGTAAACTAAAGACCTACATCCAAGTATTATACAATCGAAATATTTACTAATTAAACTTAATTTAAAAATTAAAATAATTGAAAAAATTTGAATTGAGGAAAGAAAATATTTTAGATTTTGAATCAGTTATAAAAGTGAATTGTAAAATTGAACCAACCTGAATTAATTATTTTCTATCTATCCCTATAGATTACGAACATAACTTCGAACTTTATTACTTAAACCCTATTCTACAGAATACGAATCTGAATTCTTTACAATCATATCTAATGTAAAATACCTATCTGCTAAAATTAGTAATTGAATATAGTATATAGCCTCTAAATCAAATGTGTACAAATGTAAAGGTGCTAAATACAATCAATGTCATAGTTATCTGCTTATGAATGCTGAATGCATGAAGCTGAATGCGAAAAAGAAATTATATTAAATGGAAGTAATAATAAATGTCAATATACAAAATTAAAGATACTGCCAAATCATTTAGAAAATATATACTTCATCAATCAGTATGTGGCAGTTTTTCCAATACGGCAAGGGCAATGTCCACACGAAACTGAGACCAAAAATCTAATTGGAATCTTCTTAATTAAACAAGAAAAATGTAGAATTCTCTATAGGAAAAAATAAATTAAATTTTTAGACAATACGTTTGGAAATCCTATGGAAATTGGATAACCCGCAACTTCAATTACCCCCGAAAACCAACCTTACCGGATTGAACATTAACTTAAAGGAGTCTAAATTTAAGGACATCCCAACAAGTGCCGATTTTGGATGATATTCCAAACATCTACATTCCAAATGTATGGACCATCACCCTGTTTATTGCTGGTTCCATCACCTTTGGATATTTCGTCCTAAAATGGATTATCAAAAGACGTCGACCTCAACAATAGGGTCCAGAAGTTAGGACCTCTACCCTTGCTGCCTAGCTTCATCTTCCGGACAATGCCAAGATCTAGGGGAGGAGGAGTTACCTACCGTTTACCCTGTATAATTAGAATATACTTTATAAGTGAAACCCTTTGTACATTGTGTATGTGAGTGCTGCGTTTGTAGAAAGAACACGTGTTGTGTTACTATTTTATCTATTGTTATTAATGTGTCTTATCAGTTGTTATTCGTATTTTTTTACAAATAAAATACCATACTCCATCATTTAATTATTAAGTTTTATTATCTATATTTGGTAGCAGTAATTGCTTTAACATAATTAAAACCCTTTCAAAACATCCACGAATGATTTCAACAACATAGTTTGTATATTATCGTACATTCTAAACTTTATCAAATGTTATTAAGCTTCAAACATATTAAACAAAATTAAACATAAAAAATGAGTTGTTAAGAATCTTTAAAGAAAAAAGAATTATACATATATTAATAGTTTTACCATAAATTATCAGGTTTTTTTTTAATTGATGCTCGAAAAAATCTAGTTTTAATCTTTTTAAACAGATATATTAAAGTCAGTCAAGTTAATTGTTTATTAAGGGAGAAATTAGTCCATATAATTAGGCTTGGTAAAAACTTACAGGTATAATTCAGATATTAGATCTGAAATAACAATAATTATCAGTTCAAAAATAGATGAATGGGATAATTTATCACTATTATCAGAAAAAAATATTATCTTTAATTTTTTTCTTATTACAAATTTTTTATCTATTTTTTTTCGTTTGTTACATTTCTATATAATATAAGATAAAATAAAAGGATAAATATTTTCAAAATGTGGCTTCAATATAAATAAATTTTCATAAAATATTTATAACTGCTGTATTCTAGAACAAAATCGAACTTTCCAAAGGTAAATAAAAACTTACCCCTCAGAAAAATTACATATTCACAAACTCCACAAGAACAATTTTTTTCTTTTAATTTAATATTTTATGATCAACTGAATCGAACAAACACAAAAGTCGCGTTTACGTACGGCGTCGCGACGCTCCCGCAATCTCACCGTAAAATGTGTTGCGCTAACGCCGGCGTCCCGTTGACTACTAAAACGCGCGTCGGCGTCGCGGTGCACGTTCTCTTACAAATATTTATTTTCGACAACATTTTGGCACACACAACACACAAAAATGTTAACGAATAAATTAATTCATATATAGTCTAATATTAATCTAAAATATATTTTCTTTCTTATCGTATGTATTTAATAATAGATGATCCATAAGTGAGCCCGTTTTTATACTGAAAATCTTAAAAATAAACCAATTATGTTTAATCAGAGGGAAAAAATGTACTTTGGGTACATAAGACAGGAAACTCTCAGCCAATATTCCTAATTATTTGGTATTTCATAGACTTAGTAGTTTCGGTGGGTTAAAATGAGGCATTGAAAATTTGAGATAAAAAAGAATTCAGTATTAAGATCCGCTAACCGTTGAATTTTGATCCGCATCAAATAATGCTTGTTTGTAGTAGCTAAATTCAGGTAATTGGGAAAACTGTCAAACATTCTAGAAAGATATTCTTTAAATGTTAGACCTTCTTTTCTTAAGCATTTTGGAGATTAAACACAAAGTATTAGCTGTTGTATTAGGGTATTAACTGTTGTATTAAGATACACTAAACTAATAAATAATGTAACTTTAAAAAACAAACAAAGAATTAAAAAAAAAACATGAATCGGACCAGAATAATACAATCATTAATTGTGATGAATTGAATTCGGTTCTGAATTCCTTCCTTATATCTTAAAACCTAACTAATACCAGAAGTATCGAAATTCTCAAATTTGTATCAAAAACTATCTCCAATGTTTAACATACTTCACACTTTAAAAATCTTCAAATTTTCTCTGTTTTTTCTACTCCAAAGTATCGAAACCCAAAATCTGCTATAAATGTTGATATTTAATTGCAATTTAACCGATTTTACAAAACCATTTCATGAATTAATAATTTCATTGACAATCATGCAGTATTAGTGATTTCAATACCCGACTAAACATACAATACCTTTATTCGGTACTTTTTACATAATTATTTTGTTCCGTTATTCGGTAGTTGTACTGGGTATGTCGGTGGCGATACCGATATTGGGATTTTTTCATAAAGGTTGAATAACGGAGTTATTTTTTTGCCGCATTTATTAGTTTTTTACAAAAATGCATAAACTGTAATAGTATATTACGTACCGAGAGTTGTAAGAAGCACATTTCGTAAGAGCGGAACAGTTCCGCACGACTAGTAATTCCGCTAGTACGTAATTGCCTTACAGCTAGAGTTATTTACTATACTTTATCTACGACCACACTAATTTGTTTCTGTTTAATAAGCAAAATATGTTTGATGTAACAAATTTATTTCTTATTAGGTTATGTTTATTTAATTATCATTATTTAACATAATAATAAACAAACAGTTGTATATCCATATATTACTCTTACTCGACATTATTTAACTTGTAAGAAATGAAAAGAGATACATTCTTAATGGTTACATACCTTACTATTTAGTACTTTTTTGGGTTAAACTGGAATAAGAGTGTTCATAGATATAGGCAACCCAATGTACGCAATTTCAATTTCCGTTAGTTTGAATTGTGAGACGGGGGGCGCTGTACGTATAAGCACGTAATAGCAGCTCTCAACCAATCAACGAATTGTAAACCAAACGCACGTGTGTGTTATCAGTCATATTACAAATCTTAAACTTATCATTTATTGTGTGTTATTATGTATTTACCTAGTTCACGAACTGTACAATAATGGGCATTTACAGTAGTGGTTGTAGATAAAAATATAAACAATTTTGTAATGTACCTACAAATATAAAATAGAAGAACAAATATTATAGGTATTGTTACGAGGCGCCCTATTTATTAGCAGAATATCTCGTAGACATAGTAAATTCGGAACGTACATCACTACCAAATTATTGTAATTGGAGTAGGGATACGCACCAGTGCCCATAAGTATGATATGAGTACCAAAAAGCAGTGATTAGAATGATTCTAAGCGTTAAACATATATATCTCTACAATAAAAGACCATGTTTCGATATTATTTGTCTATTTTTAACATAGACCCGAATCCTGATATACGACCTGTGTCTATCGCTGAATAACTAGTCTATTTGTCAGCGGCATTTCCGAGATAAGGAGTAGAATTACTCGTATTAGTGATTCTACATCGATTAGTGACTTAGAGATAGAACTGAGGACCAGCACGCGTCATATCTGTTCGCCGCCTGGATCGCAACACACGTGGACATTCCAGAGGACTCCGTTTCATTAGTCAAGGTCACAAAGGAACATTCATCTATCAGATCCCTAGTATTTGTATTATCCGAGGTTGACTTATATACTTACTCTGAGGTAAGTACCTGAGGTCTAATAACTGTAATTAGACCCGAATTGTGCGTCTAATTACCCCGTATTTATTCGAGCAATATAGGAATATTCAGGCATTTGTTATTTACGAAATTTGCCTCGTAACAGTGACGCCCAACGGCTAAATACTTTAATAAATTTTTTAATTTTTTTAACGAATATCGAACGACCATTTTTTTCAATAAATTATGGACAATTAAAAATTTAAGACGCTTTAACACTATTACCAATTGTAATAGTGACGCCTAAAAAGAATCTTTGTAAAAATAAAAATATTTATAATTTTTAGTAAATATAAAATTAATTAAAAATTTAATTTTAATAGAACAATAGATAAGAACTGTTGAATTTACATTTATTAACGTTTTAAGTGAAACTTTGAGAGATTAAAAGCAACAAAAAATCGCAATAGATTAGTGAGCTAAAAATAGATGTCAAGTACTATCCGAGTTAAAAAATGGTAAATTTAAGAAAACAATTATGCGATAAAAAATAGGGAAAATTTATTTAAAATAAATTCATATTCATCTATTATCGATACATTGTTCATAACGTCATAAAATATAATTGTGAAAGTTTATTTATTATTTTCAATATATTGTAGAGCTGCAAGAAGACGCAAGAAGCTTTTGCAAAATTTACCAAAAACCTGGAAGCAACAAGTATTGACCAAAAGAGAAAATATAGTAATGTCACAAAACAGAGTAAATTGGAGTAATACATACCACCAAATCGGAAAAGAAAGTAACAAACAAGCAGTCGGTAGGTAAGTCAGTATTTATTAATCTGTAAAACATTAGGTGATTGACTATACCACGCCGAAAAAGAAAAAATAAACCGGCAAACAAAGATATAGGGTAACGCAAAACACAAAACGTACCACGTAGTATTTTTTTAAGGAGTTTCGAGCATATACCATATTAAATGCTTTTTTTCAAGTTTAAGCTATGAAACTTTTTATACAAGAAGATCAATACTTTATTTGTGTCCTCTCAAAATTTAAAAGTGATCCCCCGTTTAGTTTATCCGGAATTTTTTTTATAAAATTATGTTTTTTTCGATTCTTATACACGGGCTCCGACAAGAACCTATGGCCGACAAGATTTTGTCTGGTCATTATTTATTTTTTTCGATATTAATTTCCCAACTTTAAAGAATAAAAAACTATATACAATAAACTTAGATAATATTAAAACACGATAACATTAGATTGTAGATATGGTCGCGACGACTTGTACTGCGACCTTTATAGATCTATTGTACTTTACCCTCCTCCGCCAAGCGTTGGTGTACTTACCCATTTAGAGCGCCTCCTCTAATCCTGTTTCCTGTTTTTAAGAATTCCAGTATCTGGGTGGGATTGAAGGCTTGCAGCTCCTCTGTGTTCAAGCAGTGAGCCCCTAGGTACATCTGTCTCTTGCGGAGTAATGCTCCGCAGTCTTTGAGCAGATGTATGGGGGTTTCCTCTGCTGAGCCACAGAATCTGCATGCGTCATCCTCCTCCAGGCCTAGGGCCTTGAGATGTTTCCTAAGTGTCAGGACTTCTGTCAGAATTCTAAGCTTTTTCCTGCTTAATTTCAGGCAAGCTTTTGTTCTCTTCTGGTTAAAAGACCCCAGCATCATTTTGGACTACCTTAGCCCTGTAAGTTCTTTCCAGGTTTTCATCGATTGTTCTCTTGTTTCTTCATCTAAACTTTTGTGGATGGTGTTCACACTCATGCCGCAAAAGGGTTCCGGGCCTATAAAGGGGCTACTGGATCCCTTGTTTGCTGGGTGATCGGCTTCTTCGTTTCTGTCTATACCAGTGTGTCGTGGTACCCAGTATAGCCTTACTTTATTATCTTTGCCAAGCTTGTTAAGCTTCCCCACACTGGCCTGAATGGCTGCTTGGCTGTCTGACAGGATAGTAATTCGTTTACTGAGATAATTCCTGTCGAGGTTAAACTGTGCACATCTTTCGATTGCGTGTACCTCTGCTTGAAAGATACTTGCGGATGTTCCCATGTATTCGAACTACTTGGTACGAGGTCCAAACACTCCTGCACCAGTACCTTCCTTTGTCTTCGAACCATCTGTATACCACTTGATAGCATTTTGCTCTATGTGCTATGCTGAGAATTCGTCGCTCCAATCAGCTTTACTACTACATATTGCTGTGTAGTTTTTATCGAAGTGGTATTTGCATACCATTTCGTCTTTTGGTTCTTCCAGCCAGGGATCTTGGCAGCGAAGCTGTTTCGGTCTCTGCTCCCGATTATTTTACCTCTGCCCATTCCTTCCTTGCTGAACCTTACAAGCGCCGATCTGGAGGCCTTTTCCACCACAAGGTGCAGAGGAGTCAGATCTAGCAGCAGCTCCATTGCTGCTGTCAGACACGACCCCATCGCCCCGTAATGCAGGCACACACAAGTCTTTGAATGTTCTGTTGCCTCATAGAGGTCAGCTTGGTTCTACTTCCCGACGCAACTGCCCCATAAGTGATTGCAGGTCTCACTATCATGGTGTACATCTATGGCAGGATTGTAGGGTTACAACCCCACGTTTTTCCTGTCAAATTTCTGCACACCATTAGGGCGTGTTTGGCTTTACCTGCCACAGCGTGTCTATTCCATAGGAGTTTGCTATCTAGTGTGATACCCAGATACTTTATCTCCAGTTTGTATTCTACTGCCTGCCCATCTAAGATTATGGGCTGTAGGCAGTTTAGTTTTCTCCTTCTAGTAAATGGTATCACCGTGGTGTTGCTCGGGTTGAGTCTCAGTCCCACTATTTGACACCATCTAATAGTTACTTTGAGGCCTCTCTTAAATTTTTTATTTTGAAATTTGTTTATCGACAGTAATTCAAATGACGGATGGTTTGGCAACGTCGCGAGAACTGCTGAGAGAAAAGAAAAAGATGGAAACATGGTTATATAGAGAGAAAAAATACACTGGACTCCTTTCAATTACTATTCTTTCTCTCTGTACTATATACTTTCAAGACACAATAGAGCGCTGCAGCCAGATCTTTTTATTACACCTTATAAGTCAAATATAACCAATTCATTTCATTACTTTATCTTATAAAATAAATAATAATTATCAATTTTTAAATTTGTTATGTTATTATAATTAAAAATATTGAATTTTAACATCTATTAGAATAATTGAAAATATAGAAATTCAAGCACTATTTTGACTCATTAGTTACGCTCGGTCCTCCTTAATAAAGGTTAATGTCAAAACGTTTTTAGGGTTCCTTTGTTATCAACAACGAACCCTTATAGTTTCGATATGTCCGTCCGTCCGTCCGTCCGCAGTTTAGCTCAGAGACTATTTGAAATATAAAGCTGTAATTTGGCATAGATATACATATTAGTCACGCCGACAAAGTGGTAAAATAAAATCTTGGAAAGAAAAATTTTTTAGGGTACCTCCTTTACCCTAAAGAAGTGGTTACGTTTTTTTTTTCTCGTCTACCCCATGGTGTAGGGTATCGATAGATCTTTCAAAAATATTACAGGTTTGTGAAAATAATATTTCGATTAAGAGATCCGTTTGTGAAATATTAAGCTTTTAAGTTCTAATTTTTGTTAGAGTCAAGTGTCCCCCCCTAAATGGCTGTTTATGGATATGTGAAAAAATTCACAATAGTAGCATATATAATGAATTTAAAAGGAAAAGTATCACGGATAAGTAGGCTTTATTAGTTTACGAGTAATAGTCAACCAACTTATAAAATGTAACAAAACGAGCGGCAGCCGCGTCATTTAAATAATATAGTTGGTTATGTTGAACGTCAAACTCGACAACATCAATTTTAGCTGATTAAGGTATTGGTTATGGAATTTTGTAGACATTTGAGTCTTGTCATTAGAGTAAGAATGGCATATACGGAACCCTACATTGCGCGTGGATCGACACGCACTTAGCCGTTTATTTTTTTTCGATTTGTGCACACGAAAAATAAAAAAACTGCTAAGTGCGTGTCGGTCCACGCGCAATGTACGGTTCCGTATATGCCATTCTTACTCTTATGATAAGATTCAAATGTCTACAAAATTCCATAACCAATAACCCAATCAGCTGACATTGATGTTGTCCAGTTTGACGTTCAACATAACCAACTATTTTGTTTAAATGATGCGGCTGCCGCTCGTTTTGTTACATTTTATAAGTTGGTTGACTATTACTCGTAAACTAATAAAGCCTACTTATCCGTGATACTTTTCCTTTTAAATTCATTATATATGCTACTATTGTGAATTTTTTCACATATCCAGATACAGCCATTTAGCTGGCAGTGGGGGGGGGACACTTGACTCTAACAAAAATTAGCACTTTAAACCTTAATATTTCACAAACGGATCTCTTAGTCGAAATATTAATTTCACAAACCTGTAAAATTTTTGAAAGACCTATCCAACGATACCCTACACCATGGAGTTGACGAGAAAAAAAACGTAACCACTTCTTTAGGGTAAAGGTTTTTTAGCCCTAAAAACCTAAAACCCTAAAAAAAAAATTCATTTTATTTTACCACTTTCTCCGCGTGACTAATCTGTATATCCATGCCAAATTACAGCTTTATATTTCTAATAGTCCCTAAGCTAAACTGCGGACGGACGGACGGACGGACATATCGAAACTATAAGGGTTCGTTGTTGATATCAACGGAACCCTAAAAAACGTATGCGGCCATGGGACCCTCGTCAGGAACGTTCCTCGCGCATTCAACAGAATCGAACAACTTCCCTTTTTGAATTATTAATAAAATAATGAAAGTGCACACAAATATTTTGTTTGTATGTTCTGGAAAATATGAATAATCAATCTAAATCTCCATATTCTAACCCACTACAAACTATTTATCATGCACTAGTTGGATTTTGACATGCATCTAAGTAAAGTGAATTATAAAGTTGTCAAAGAAACGATTATGACATTTGACATTGTAAAATTCTTATAAGAGGTGTATGGCAATTACCGTGGCCAGTAATGTTTGTGTCTTGATGAAAGAAGACATTTGGCATTGAAAAGTCTTCATGTTCCTCGTATGGGGCTTGAAATGATTGAAAACTTGGACTAATTACTTGCTGAGCTTCATCATTACCTGATGATTAAATTTAATTATACAGAAAGTGACTAAATTTGAAATTGAAATTGAAATTGAAATTGAAATTGAAATTGAAATTGAAATTGAAATTGAAATTGAAATGAAATTGAAATTGAAATTGAAATTGAAATTGAAATTGAAATTGAAATTGAAATTGAAATTGAAATTGAAATTGAAATTGAAATTGAAATTGAAATTGAAATTGAAATTGAAATTGAAATTGAAATTGAAATTGAAATTGAAATTGAAATTGAAATTGAAATTGAAATTGAAATTGAAATTGAAATTGAAATTGAAATTGAAATTGAAATTGAAATTGAAATTGAAATTGAAATTGAAATTGAAATTGAAATTGAAATTGAAATTGAAATTGAAATTGAAATTGAAATTGAAATTGAAATTGAAATTGAAATTGAAATTGAAATTGAAATTGAAATTGAAATTGAAATTGAAATTGAAATTGAAATTGAAATTGAAATTGAAATTGAAATTGAAATTGAAATTGAAATTGAAATTGAAATTGAAATAATTGAAATTGAAATTGAAATTGAAATTGAAATTGAAATTGAAATTGAAATTGAAATTGAAATTGAAATTGAAATTGAAATTGAAATTGAAATTGAAATTGAAATTGAAATTGAAATTGAAATTGAAATTGAAATTGAAATTGAAATTGAAATTGAAATTGAAATTGAAATTGAAATTGAAATTGAAATTGAAATTGAAATTGAAATTGAAATTGAAATTGAAATTGAAATTGAAATTGAAATTGAAATTGAAATTGAAATTGAAATTGAAATTGAAATTGAAATTGAAATGAAATTGAAATTGAAATTGAAATTGAAATTGAAATTGAAATTGAAATTGAAATTGAAATTGAAATTGAAATTGAAATTGAAATTGAAATTGAAATTGAAATTGAAATTGAAATTGAAATTGAAATTGAAGTTAAAATTGAAATTGAAATTGAAATTGAAATTGAAATTGAAATTGAAATGAAATTGAAATTGAATTGAAATTGAAATTGAAATTGAAATGAAATTGAAATTGAAATTGAAATTGAAATTGAAATTGAAATTGAAATTGAAATTGAAATTGAAATTGAAATTGAAATTGAAATTGAAATTGAAATTGAAATTGAAATTGAAATTGAAATTGAAATTGAAATTGAAATTGAAATTGAAATTGAAATTGAATTGAAATTGAAATTGAAAATTGAAATTGAAATTGAATTAGAAATTGAAATTGAAATTGAAATTGAAATTGAAATTGAAATTGAAATGAAATTGAAATTGAAATTGAAATTGAAATGAAATTGAAATTGAAATTGAAATTGAAATTGAAATTGAATTGAAATTGAAATTGAAATTGAAATTGAAATTGAAATGAAATGAAATTGAAATTGAAATTGAAATTGAAATTGAAATTGAAATTGAAATTGAAATTGAAAATTGAAATTGAAATTGAAATTGAAATTGAAATTGAAATTGAAAATTGAAATTGAAATGAAATTGAAATTGAAATTGAAATTGAAATTGAAATTGAAATTGAAATTGAAATTGAAATTGAAATTGAATTGAAATTGAAATTGAAATTGAAATTGAAATTGAAATTGAAATTGAAATTGAAATTGAAATTGAAATTGAAATTGAAATTGAAATGAAATTGAAATTGAAAAATTGAAATTGAAATTGAAATTGAAATTGAAATTGAAATTGAAATTGAAATTGAAATTGAATTGAAATTGAAATTGAAATTGAAATTGAAATTGAAATGAAATTGAAATTGAAATTGAAATGAAATTGAAATTGAAATTGAAATTGAAATTGAAATTGAAATTGAAATTGAAATTGAAATTGAAATGAAATTGAAATTGAAATTGAAATTGAAATTGAAATTGAAATTGAAATTGAAATTGAAATTGAAATTGAAATTGAAATTGAAATTGAAATTGAAATTGAAATTGAAATTGAAATTGAAAATTGAAATTGAAATTGAAATTGAAATGAATTGAAATTGAAATTGAAATTGAAATTGAATTGAAATTGAAATTGAAATTGAAATTGAAATTGAAATTGAATTGAAATTGAAATTGAAATTGAAATTGAAATTGAAATTGAAATTGAAATGAAATTGAAATGAATTGAAATTGAAATTGAAATTGAAATGAAATTGAAATTGAAATTGAAATTGAAATTGAAATTGAAATTGAAATTGAAATTGAAATTGAAATTGAAATTGAATTGAAATTGAAATTGAAATTGAAATTGAATTGAAATTGAAATTGAAATTGAAATTGAAATTGAAATTGAAATTGAAATTGAAATTGAAATTGAAATTGAAATTGAAATTGAAATTGAAATTGAAATTGAAATTGAAATTGAAATTGAAATTGAAATTGAATTGAAATTGAAATTGAAATTGAAATTGAAATTGAAATTGAAATTGAAATTGAATTGAAATTGAAATTGAAATTGAAATTGAAATTGAAATTGAAATTGAAATTGAATTGAAATTGAAATTGAAATTGAAATTGAAATTGAAATTGAATTGAAATTGAAATTGAAATTGAAATTGAAATTGAAATTGAAATTGAAATTGAAATTGAAATTGAAATTGAAATTGAATTGAAATGAAATTGAAATTGAAATTGAAATTGAAATTGAAATTGAAATTGAAATTGAAATTGAAATTGAAAATTGAAATTGAAATTGAAATTGTGAAATTGAAATTGAAATTGAAATTGAAATTGAATTGAATTGAAATTGAATTGAAATTGAAATTGAAAAATTGAAATTGAAATTGAAATTGAAATTGAAATTGAAATTGAAATTGAAATTGAAATTGAAATTGAAATTGAAATTGAAATTGAAATTGAAATTGAATTGAAATTGAAATTGAAATTGAAATGTTGAATGAATTGAAATTGAAATTGAAATTGAAATTGAAATTGAAATTGAAATTGAAATTGAAATTGAAATTGAAATTGAAATTGAAATTGAATTGAAATTGAAATTGAAATTGAAATTGAAATTGAAATTGAAATTGAAATTGAAATTGAAATTGAAATTGAAATTGAAATTGAAATTGAAATTGAAATTGAAATGAATGAAATTGAAATTGAAATTGAAATTGAAATTGAAATTGAAATTGAAATTGAAATTGAAATTGAAATGAAATTGAAATTGAAATTGAAATGAATTGAAATTGAAATTGAAATTGAAATTGAAATTGAAATTGAAATTGAAATTGAATTGAAATTGAAATTGAAATTGAAATTGAAATTGAAATTGAAATTGAAATTGAAATTGAAATTGAAATTGAAATTGAAATTGAAATTGAAATTGAATTGAAATTGAAATGAAATTGAAATTGAATTGAAATTGAAATTGAAATTGAAATTGAAATTGAAATTGAAATTGAAATTGAATTGAAATTGAAATTGAAATTGAAATTGAAATTGAAATTGAAATTGAAATTGAAATTGAAATTGAAATTGAAATTGAAATTGAAATTGAAATTGAATTGAAATTGAAATTGAAATTGAAATTGAAATTGAAATTGAAATTGAAATTGAAATTGAAATTGAAATTGAAATTGAAATTGAAATTGAAATTGAAATTGAAATTGAAATTGAATTGAAATTGAAATTGAAATTGAAATTGAAATGAAATTGAAATTGAAATTGAAATTGAAATTGAAATTGAAATTGAAATTGAAATTGAAATTGAAATTGAAATTGAAATTGAATTGAATTGAAATTGAAATTGAAATGAAATTGAAATTGAAATGAAATTGAAATTGAAATTGAAATTGAAATTGAAATTGAAATTGAAATTGAAATTGAAATTGAAATTGAAATTGAAATTGAAATTGAAATTGAAATTGAAATTGAAATTGAAATTGAAATTGAAATTGAAATTGAAATTGAAATTGAAATTGAAATTGAAATTGAAATTGAAATTGAAATTGAAATTGAATTGAAATTGAAATTGAAATAGAAATTGAAATTGAAATTGAAATTGAAATTGAAATTGAAATTGAAATTGAAATTGAAATTGAAATTGAAATTGAAATTGAAATTGAAATTGAAATTGAAATTGAATGAAATTGAAATTGAAATTGAAATTGAAATTGAATAATTGAAATTGAAATTGAAATTGAAATTGAAATTGAAATTGAAATTGAAATTGAAATTGAAATTGAAATTGAAATGAAATTGAAATTGAAATTGAAATTGAAATTGAAATTGAAATTGAAATTGAAATTGAAATTGAAAATTGAAATTGAAATTGAAGTGAATTGAAATTGAAATTGAAATTGAAATTGAATTGAAATTGAAATTGAAATTGAATTGAAATTGAAATTGAAATTGAAATTGAAATTGAAATTGAAATTGAAATTGAATTGAAATTGAAATTGAAATGAATTGAAATTGAAATTGAATTGAAATTGAAATGAAATTGAAATTGAAATTGAAATTGAAATTGAATTGAAATTGAATGAATTGAAATTGAAATTGAAATTGAAATTGAAAATTGAAATTGAAATTGAAATTGAAATTGAAATTGAAATTGAAATTGAAATTGAAATTGAAATTGAAATTGAAATTGAAATTGAAATTGAAATTGAAATTGAAATTGAAATTGAAATTGAAATTGAAATGAATTGAAATTGAAATTGAAATTGAAATTGAAATTGAAATTGAAATTGAAATTGAAATTGAAATTGAAATTGAAATTGAAATTGAAATTGAAATTGAAATTGAAATGAAATTGAAATTGAAATTGAAATGAAATTGAAATTGAAATTGAAATTGAAATTGAAATTGAAATTGAAATTGAAATGAAATTGAAATTGAAATGAAATTGAAATTGAAATTGAAATTGAAATTGAAATTGAAATTGAAATTGAAATTGAAATTGAAATTGAAATTGAAATTGAAATTGAAATTGAAATTGAAATTGAAATTGAAATTGAAATTGAAATTGAAATTGAAATTGAAATTGAAATTGAAATTGAAATTGAAATTGAAATTGAAATTGAAATTGAAATTGAAATTGAAATTGAAATTGAAATTGAATTGAAATTGAAATTGAAATTGAAATTGAATTGAAATTGAAATTGAAATTGAAATTGAAATTGAAATTGAAATTGAAATTGAAATTGAAATTGAAATTGAAATTGAAATTGAAATTGAAATTGAAATTGAAATTGAAATTGAAATTGCAATTGAAATTGAAATTGAAATTGAAATTGAATTGAAATTGAAATTGAAATTGAAATTGAAATTGAAATTGAAATTGAAATTGAAATTGAAATTGAAATTGAAATTGAAATTGAAATTGAAATTGAAATTGAAATTGAAATTGAAATTGAAATTGAAATTGAAATTGAAATTGAAATTGAAATTGAAATTGAAATTGAAATTGAAATTGAAATTGAAATTGAAATTGAAATTGAAATTGAAATTGAAATTGAAATTGAAATTGAAATTGAAATTGAAATTGAAATTGAAATTGAAATTGAAATTGAAATTGAAATTGAAATTGAAATTGAAATTGAAATTGAAATTGAAATTGAAAATTGAAATGAAATTGAAATTGAAATTGAAATTGAAATTGACATTGAAATTGAAATTGAAATTGAAATTGAAATGAAATTGAAATTGAAATTGAAATTGAAATTGAAATTGAAATTGAAATTGAAATTGAAATTGAAATTGAAATTGAAATTGAAATTGAAATTGAAATTGAAATTGAAATTGAAATTGAAATTGAAATTGAAATTGAAATGGAAATGAAAATTGAAATTGAAATTGAAATTGAAATTGAAATTGAATGAATTGAAATTGAAATTGAAATTGAAATTGAAATGAATTGAAATTGAAATTGAAATTGAAATTGAAATTGAAATTGAAATTGAAATTGAAATTGAAATTGAAATTGAAATTGAAATTGAAATTGAAATTGAAATTGAAATTGAAATTGAAATTGAAATTGAATTGAAATTGAAATTGAAATTGAAATTGAAATTGAAATTGAATTGAAATTGAAATTGAAATTGAAATTGAAATTGAAATTGAAATTGAAATTGAAATTGAAATTGAAATTGAAATTGAAATTGAAATTGAAATTGAAATTGAAATTGAAATTGAAATTGAAATTGAAATTGAAATTGAAATTGAATTGAAATTGAAATTGAAATTGAAATTGAAATTGAAATTGAAATTGAAATTGAAATTGAATTGAAATTGAAATTGAAATTGAAATTGAAATGAAATTGAAATTGAAATTGAAATTGAAATTGAAATTGAAATTGAAATTGAATTGAAATTGAAATTGAAATTGAAATTGAAATTGAAATTGAAATTGAAATTGAAATTGAAATTGAAATTGAAATGAAATTGAAATTGAAATTGAAATTGAAATTGAATTGAAATTGAAATTGAAATTGAAATTGAAATTGAAATTGAAATTGAAATTGAAATTGAAATTGAAATTGAAATTGAAATTGAAATTGAAATTGAAATTGAAATTGAAATTGAAATTGAATTGAAATTGAAATTGAAATTGAAATTGAAATTGAAATTGAAATTGAAATTGAAATTGAAATTGAAATTGAAATTGAATTGAAATTGAAATTGATTGAAATTGAAATTGAAATTGAATTGAAATTGAAATTGAAATTGAAATTGAAATTGAAATTGAAATTGAAATTGAAATTGAAATTGAAATTGAAATTGAAATTGAAATTGAAATTGAAATTGAAATTGAAATTGAAATTGAAATTGAAAGGAATTGAAATTGAAATTGAAATTGAAATTGAAATTGAAATTGAAATTGAAATTGAAATTGAAATTGAAATTGAAATTGAAATTGAAATTGAGATTGAGATTGAGATTGAGATTGAGATTGAGATTGAGATTGAAATTGAAATTGAAATTGAAATTGAAATTGAAATTGAAATTGAAATTGAAATTGAAATTGAAATTGAAATTGAAATTGAAATTAAAATGAAATTGAAATTGAAATTGAAATTGAAATTGAAATTGAAATTGAAATTGAAATTGAAATTGAAATTGAAATTGAAATTGAAATTGAAATTGAAATTGAAATTGAAATTGAAATTGAAATTGAAATTGAAATTGAAATTGAAATTGAAATTGAAATGAAATTGAAATTGAAATTGAAATTGAAATTGAAATTGAAATTGAAATTGAAATTGAAATTGAAATGAATGAAATTGAAATTGAAATTGAAATTGAAATTGAAATTGAAATTGAAATTGAAATTGAAATTGAATGAAATTGAAATTGAAATTGAAATGAAATTGAATAATTGAAATTGAAATGAAATTGAAATTGAAATTGAAATTGAAATTGAAATTGAAATTGAAATTGAAATTGAAATTGAAATTGAAATTGAAATTGAAATTGAAATTGAAATTGAAATTGAAATTGAAATTGAAATTGAAATTGAAATTGAAATTGAAATTGAATTGAAATTGAAATTGAAATTGAAAATTGAAACTGAAATTGAAAATTGAAATTGAAACTGAAATTGAAATTGAAATTGAAACTGAAATTGAAACTGAAATTGAAATTGAAATTGAAATTGAAATTGAAATTGAAATTGAAATTGAAATTGAAATTGAAATTGAAACTGAAATTGAAACTGAAATTGAAATTGAAATTGAAATTGAAATTGAAATTGAAATGAATTGAAATTGAAATTGAAATTGAAATTGAAATGAAATTGAAATGAAATTGAAATTGAAATTGAAATTGAAATTGAAATTGAAATTGAAATTGAAATGAAAATGAAAATTGAAATTGAAATTGAAATTGAAATTGAAATTGAAATTGAAATTGAAATTGAAATTGAAATTGAAATTGAAATTGAAATTGAAATTGAAATTGAAATTGAAATTGAAATTGAAATTGAAATTGAAATTGAAATTGAAATTGAAATTGAAATTGAAATTGAAATTGAAATTGAAATTGAAATTGAAATTGAAATTGAAATTGAAATTGAAATGAAATTGAAATTGAAATGAAATTGAAATTGAAATTGAAATTGAAATTGAAATTGAAATTGAAATTGAAATTGAAATTGAAATTGAAATTGAAATTGAAATTGAAATTGAAATTGAAATTGAAAATTGAAATTGAAATTGAAATTGAAATTGAAATTGAAATTGAATAATGAAATTGAAATTGAAATTGAAATTGAAATTGAAATTGAAATTGAAATTGAAATTGAAATTGAAATTGAAATTGAAATTGAAATTGAAATTGAAATTGAAATTGAAATTGAAATGAAATTGAAATTGAAATTGAAATTGAAATTGAAATTGAATTGAAATTGAAATTGAAATTGAAATTGAAATTGAAATTGAAATTGAAATTGAAATTGAAATTGAAATTGAAATTGAAATTGAATTGAAATTGAAATTGAAATTGAAATTGAAATTGAAATTGAAATTGAAATTGAAATTGAAATTGAAATTGAAATTGAAATTGAAATTGAAATTGAAATTGAAATTGAAATTGAAATTGAAATTGAAATTGAAATTGAAATTGAAATTGAAATTGAAATTGAAATTGAAATTGAAATTGAAATTGAAATTGAAATTGAAATTGAAATTGAAATTGAAATTGAAATTGAAATTGAAATTGAAATTGAAATTGAAATTGAAATTGAAATTGAAATTGAAATTGAAATTGAAATTGAAATTGAAATTGAAATTGAAATTGAAATTGAAATTGAAATTGAAATTGAAATTGAAATTGAAATTGAAATTGAAATTGAAATTGAAATTGAAATTGAAATTGAAATTGAAATTGAAATTGAAATTGAAATTGAAATTGAAATTGAAATTGAAATTGAAATTGAAATTGAAATTGAAATTGAAATTGAAATTGAAATTGAAATTGAAATTGAAATTGAAATTGAAATTGAAATTGAAATTGAAATTGAAATTGAAATTGAAATTGAAATTGAAATTGAAATTGAAATTGAAATTGAAATTGAAATTGAAATTGAAATTGAAATTGAAATTGAAATTGAAATTGAAATTGAAATTGAAATTGAAATTGAAATTGAAATTGAAATTGAAATTGAAATTGAAATTGAAATTGAAATTGAAATTGAAATTGAAATTGAAATTGAAATTGAAATTGAAATTGAAATTGAAATTGAAATTGAAATTGAAATTGAAATTGAAATTGAAATTGAAATTGAAATTGAAATTGAAATTGAAATTGAAATTGAAATTGAAATTGAAATTGAAATTGAAATTGAAATTGAAATTGAAATTGAAATTGAAATTGAAATTGAAATTGAAATTGAAATTGAAATTGAAATTGAAATTGAAATTGAAATTGAAATTGAAATTGAAATTGAAATTGAAATTGAAATTGAAATTGAAATTGAAATTGAAATTGAAATTGAAATTGAAATTGAAATTGAAATTGAAATTGAAATTGAAATTGAAATTGAAATTGAAATTGAAATTGAAATTGAAATTGAAATTGAAATTGAAATTGAAATTGAAATTGAAATTGAAATTGAAATTGAAATTGAAATTGAAATTGAAATTGAAATTGAAATTGAAATTGAAATTGAAATTGAAATTGAAATTGAAATTGAAATTGAAATTGAAATTGAAATTGAAATTGAAATTGAAATTGAAATTGAAATTGAAATTGAAATTGAAATTGAAATTGAAATTGAAATTGAAATTGAAATTGAAATTGAAATTGAAATTGAAATTGAAATTGAAATTGAAATTGAAATTGAAATTGAAATTGAAATTGAAATTGAAATTGAAATTGAAATTGAAATTGAAATTGAAATTGAAATTGAAATTGAAATTGAAATTGAAATTGAAATTGAAATTGAAATTGAAATTGAAATTGAAATTGAAATTGAAATTGAAATTGAAATTGAAATTGAAATTGAAATTGAAATTGAAATTGAAATTGAAATTGAAATTGAAATTGAAATTGAAATTGAAATTGAAATTGAAATTGAAATTGAAATTGAAATTGAAATTGAAATTGAAATTGAAATTGAAATTGAAATTGAAATTGAAATTGAAATTGAAATTGAAATTGAAATTGAAATTGAAATTGAAATTGAAATTGAAATTGAAATTGAAATTGAAATTGAAATTGAAATTGAAATTGAAATTGAAATTGAAATTGAAATTGAAATTGAAATTGAAATTGAAATTGAAATTGAAATTGAAATTGAAATTGAAATTGAAATTGAAATTGAAATTGAAATTGAAATTGAAATTGAAATTGAAATTGAAATTGAAATTGAAATTGAAATTGAAATTGAAATTGAAATTGAAATTGAAATTGAAATTGAAATTGAAATTGAAATTGAAATTGAAATTGAAATTGAAATTGAAATTGAAATTGAAATTGAAATTGAAATTGAAATTGAAATTGAAATTGAAATTGAAATTGAAATTGAAATTGAAATTGAAATTGAAATTGAAATTGAAATTGAAATTGAAATTGAAATTGAAATTGAAATTGAAATTGAAATTGAAATTGAAATTGAAATTGAAATTGAAATTGAAATTGAAATTGAAATTGAAATTGAAATTGAAATTGAAATTGAAATTGAAATTGAAATTGAAATTGAAATTGAAATTGAAATTGAAATTGAAATTGAAATTGAAATTGAAATTGAAATTGAAATTGAAATTGAAATTGAAATTGAAATTGAAATTGAAATTGAAATTGAAATTGAAATTGAAATTGAAATTGAAATTGAAATTGAAATTGAAATTGAAATTGAAATTGAAATTGAAATTGAAATTGAAATTGAAATTGAAATTGAAATTGAAATTGAAATTGAAATTGAAATTGAAATTGAAATTGAAATTGAAATTGAAATTGAAATTGAAATTGAAATTGAAATTGAAATTGAAATTGAAATTGAAATTGAAATTGAAATTGAAATTGAAATTGAAATTGAAATTGAAATTGAAATTGAAATTGAAATTGAAATTGAAATTGAAATTGAAATTGAAATTGAAATTGAAATTGAAATTGAAATTGAAATTGAAATTGAAATTGAAATTGAAATTGAAATTGAAATTGAAATTGAAATTGAAATTGAAATTGAAATTGAAATTGAAATTGAAATTGAAATTGAAATTGAAATTGAAATTGAAATTGAAATTGAAATTGAAATTGAAATTGAAATTGAAATTGAAATTGAAATTGAAATTGAAATTGAAATTGAAATTGAAATTGAAATTGAAATTGAAATTGAAATTGAAATTGAAATTGAAATTGAAATTGAAATTGAAATTGAAATTGAAATTGAAATTGAAATTGAAATTGAAATTGAAATTGAAATTGAAATTGAAATTGAAATTGAAATTGAAATTGAAATTGAAATTGAAATTGAAATTGAAATTGAAATTGAAATTGAAATTGAAATTGAAATTGAAATTGAAATTGAAATTGAAATTGAAATTGAAATTGAAATTGAAATTGAAATTGAAATTGAAATTGAAATTGAAATTGAAATTGAAATTGAAATTGAAATTGAAATTGAAATTGAAATTGAAATTGAAATTGAAATTGAAATTGAAATTGAAATTGAAATTGAAATTGAAATTGAAATTGAAATTGAAATTGAAATTGAAATTGAAATTGAAATTGAAATTGAAATTGAAATTGAAATTGAAATTGAAATTGAAATTGAAATTGAAATTGAAATTGAAATTGAAATTGAAATTGAAATTGAAATTGAAATTGAAATTGAAATTGAAATTGAAATTGAAATTGAAATTGAAATTGAAATTGAAATTGAAATTGAAATTGAAATTGAAATTGAAATTGAAATTGAAATTGAAATTGAAATTGAAATTGAAATTGAAATTGAAATTGAAATTGAAATTGAAATTGAAATTGAAATTGAAATTGAAATTGAAATTGAAATTGAAATTGAAATTGAAATTGAAATTGAAATTGAAATTGAAATTGAAATTGAAATTGAAATTGAAATTGAAATTGAAATTGAAATTGAAATTGAAATTGAAATTGAAATTGAAATTGAAATTGAAATTGAAATTGAAATTGAAATTGAAATTGAAATTGAAATTGAAATTGAAATTGAAATTGAAATTGAAATTGAAATTGAAATTGAAATTGAAATTGAAATTGAAATTGAAATTGAAATTGAAATTGAAATTGAAATTGAAATTGAAATTGAAATTGAAATTGAAATTGAAATTGAAATTGAAATTGAAATTGAAATTGAAATTGAAATTGAAATTGAAATTGAAATTGAAATTGAAATTGAAATTGAGATTGAAATTGAAATTGAAATTGAAATTGAAATTGAAATTGAAATTGAAATTGAAATTGAAATTGAAATTGAAATTGAAATTGAAATTGAAATTGAAATTGAAATTGAAATTGAAATTGAAATTGAAATTGAAATTGAAATTGAAATTGAAATTGAAATTGAAATTGAAATTGAAATTGAAATTGAAATTGAAATTGAAATTGAAATTGAAATTGAAATTGAAATTGAAATTGAAATTGAAATTGAAATTGAAATTGAAATTGAAATTGAAATTGAAATTGAAATTGAAATTGAAATTGAAATTGAAATTGAAATTGAAATTGAAATTGAAATTGAAATTGAAATTGAAATTGACATTGAAATTGAAATTGAAATTGAAATTGAAATTGAAATTGAAATTGAAATTGAAATTGAAATTGAAATTGAAATTGAAATTGAAATTGAAATTGAAATTGAAATTGAAATTGAAATTGAAATTGAAATTGAAATTGAAATTGAAATTGAAATTGAAATTGAAATTGAAATTGAAATTGAAATTGAAATTGAAATTGAAATTGAAATTGAAATTGAAATTGAAATTGAAATTGAAATTGAAATTGAAATTGAAATTGAAATTGAAATTGAAATTGAAATTGAAATTGAAATTGAAATTGAAATTGAAATTGAAATTGAAATTGAAATTGAAATTGAAATTGAAATTGAAATTGAAATTGAAATTGAAATTGAAATTGAAATTGAAATTGAAATTGAAATTGAAATTGAAATTGAAATTGAAATTGAAATTGAAATTGAAATTGAAATTGAAATTGAAATTGAAATTGAAATTGAAATTGAAATTGAAATTGAAATTGAAATTGAAATTGAAATTGAAATTGAAATTGAAATTGAAATTGAAATTGAAATTGAAATTGAAATTGAAATTGAAATTGAAATTGAAATTGAAATTGAAATTGAAATTGAAATTGAAATTGAAATTGAAATTGAAATTGAAATTGAAATTGAAATTGAAATTGAAATTGAAATTGAAATTGAAATTGAAATTGAAATTGAAATTGAAATTGAAATTGAAATTGAAATTGAAATTGAAATTGAAATTGAAATTGAAATTGAAATTGAAATTGAAATTGAAATTGAAATTGAAATTGAAATTGAAATTGAAATTGAAATTGAAATTGAAATTGAAATTGAAATTGAAATTGAAATTGAAATTGAAATTGAAATTGAAATTGAAATTGAAATTGAAATTGAAATTGAAATTGAAATTGAAATTGAAATTGAAATTGAAATTGAAATTGAAATTGAAATTGAAATTGAAATTGAAATTGAAATTGAAATTGAAATTGAAATTGAAATTGAAATTGAAATTGAAATTGAAATTGAAATTGAAATTGAAATTGAAATTGAAATTGAAATTGAAATTGAAATTGAAATTGAAATTGAAATTGAAATTGAAATTGAAATTGAAATTGAAATTGAAATTGAAATTGAAATTGAAATTGAAATTGAAATTGAAATTGAAATTGAAATTGAAATTGAAATTGAAATTGAAATTGAAATTGAAATTGAAATTGAAATTGAAATTGAAATTGAAATTGAAATTGAAATTGAAATTGAAATTGAAATTGAAATTGAAATTGAAATTGAAATTGAAATTGAAATTGAAATTGAAATTGAAATTGAAATTGAAATTGAAATTGAAATTGAAATTGAAATTGAAATTGAAATTGAAATTGAAATTGAAATTGAAATTGAAATTGAAATTGAAATTGAAATTGAAATTGAAATTGAAATTGAAATTGAAATTGAAATTGAAATTGAAATTGAAATTGAAATTGAAATTGAAATTGAAATTGAAATTGAAATTGAAATTGAAATTGAAATTGAAATTGAAATTGAAATTGAAATTGAAATTGAAATTGAAATTGAAATTGAAATTGAAATTGAAATTGAAATTGAAATTGAAATTGAAATTGAAATTGAAATTGAAATTGAAATTGAAATTGAAATTGAAATTGAAATTGAAATTGAAATTGAAATTGAAATTGAAATTGAAATTGAAATTGAAATTGAAATTGAAATTGAAATTGAAATTGAAATTGAAATTGAAATTGAAATTGAAATTGAAATTGAAATTGAAATTGAAATTGAAATTGAAATTGAAATTGAAATTGAAATTGAAATTGAAATTGAAATTGAAATTGAAATTGAAATTGAAATTGAAATTGAAATTGAAATTGAAATTGAAATTGAAATTGAAATTGAAATTGAAATTGAAATTGAAATTGAAATTGAAATTGAAATTGAAATTGAAATTGAAATTGAAATTGAAATTGAAATTGAAATTGAAATTGAAATTGAAATTGAAATTGAAATTGAAATTGAAATTGAAATTGAAATTGAAATTGAAATTGAAATTGAAATTGAAATTGAAATTGAAATTGAAATTGAAATTGAAATTGAAATTGAAATTGAAATTGAAATTGAAATTGAAATTGAAATTGAAATTGAAATTGAAATTGAAATTGAAATTGAAATTGAAATTGAAATTGAAATTGAAATTGAAATTGAAATTGAAATTGAAATTGAAATTGAAATTGAAATTGAAATTGAAATTGAAATTGAAATTGAAATTGAAATTGAAATTGAAATTGAAATTGAAATTGAAATTGAAATTGAAATTGAAATTGAAATTGAAATTGAAATTGAAATTGAAATTGAAATTGAAATTGAAATTGAAATTGAAATTGAAATTGAAATTGAAATTGAAATTGAAATTGAAATTGAAATTGAAATTGAAATTGAAATTGAAATTGAAATTGAAATTGAAATTGAAATTGAAATTGAAATTGAAATTGAAATTGAAATTGAAATTGAAATTGAAATTGAAATTGAAATTGAAATTGAAATTGAAATTGAAATTGAAATTGAAATTGAAATTGAAATTGAAATTGAAATTGAAATTGAAATTGAAATTGAAATTGAAATTGAAATTGAAATTGAAATTGAAATTGAAATTGAAATTGAAATTGAAATTGAAATTGAAATTGAAATTGAAATTGAAATTGAAATTGAAATTGAAATTGAAATTGAAATTGAAATTGAAATTGAAATTGAAATTGAAATTGAAATTGAAATTGAAATTGAAATTGAAATTGAAATTGAAATTGAAATTGAAATTGAAATTGAAATTGAAATTGAAATTGAAATTGAAATTGAAATTGAAATTGAAATTGAAATTGAAATTGAAATTGAAATTGAAATTGAAATTGAAATTGAAATTGAAATTGAAATTGAAATTGAAATTGAAATTGAAATTGAAATTGAAATTGAAATTGAAATTGAAATTGAAATTGAAATTGAAATTGAAATTGAAATTGAAATTGAAATTGAAATTGAAATTGAAATTGAAATTGAAATTGAAATTGAAATTGAAATTGAAATTGAAATTGAAATTGAAATTGAAATTGAAATTGAAATTGAAATTGAAATTGAAATTGAAATTGAAATTGAAATTGAAATTGAAATTGAAATTGAAATTGAAATTGAAATTGAAATTGAAATTGAAATTGAAATTGAAATTGAAATTGAAATTGAAATTGAAATTGAAATTGAAATTGAAATTGAAATTGAAATTGAAATTGAAATTGAAATTGAAATTGAAATTGAAATTGAAATTGAAATTGAAATTGAAATTGAAATTGAAATTGAAATTGAAATTGAAATTGAAATTGAAATTGAAATTGAAATTGAAATTGAAATTGAAATTGAAATTGAAATTGAAATTGAAATTGAAATTGAAATTGAAATTGAAATTGAAATTGAAATTGAAATTGAAATTGAAATTGAAATTGAAAT